>OV121073.1:20307445-20561549 GCA_921293005.1 Nemoura dubitans | reverse complement strand
TCACACTTTGACCCCTGTCCGATACAACAGGAAAATCACCGTAAAACAAAATACAACTGAACAGTTTAGAAATACGCATGAAATCAGACACAAATATCGTGATTCTGCCTTTTACTTGAAATTGGCAAAGTATATGAACGTCTGGTTTTGGTCTGGTTGACGCACAAAAAAAAAGTTGACCTAAAGTGTTTTCTAATTATGGTGACCACATTTTCAAACTCCAAAACCGGGACATTTTCTTACGGGTGGGGCTAGGGGGAGGGGGCGATGTACCCACACACTCGGGGCCGTAATGTGCAGAAACGGCGCCTTGCTAAAAATAGCATGAGCCCCCTCCCCCTCCCCTACTCACTAATTGATGATTTAAACTAGTCGAACCGGGCTTTGGTGGTGGTGGGGGGGGGGGGGGGGGGGGGGGGGGGGGGGGCGTGCACAGTTCGCAAATTGTCGCGTCTACGCGATTCAGGCAATTCATGGGCCAAAATAGAGACTGCTATCACGTTTTATCACTGGGTTTTTTTTGTGATTTCCTATAGCTTTTCCCGTAACTTGCGTGAAAGAAACTCTAGAGATTCATTTTGCAGTTCCCACTACCAGTTACAGACTCAAAACGCAAGGATGTGTTTTTAATGAGGGGGGGGGGGTCACTTATTGTTAGAAACTACAGCATATTATAATTGCTTGAAAAACGCACTACACAACAATTAATAAAGGTAGTATCTATATCGAGCCAAATTATTTGAAATGAAAATTATAAAACTAATAAAATGGAATGACTGGAAAACCGGGACATTTAGGCGGGACGCCTAAATGTGGTGTCTCTCGGGACACCGGGACAGGGACCTGAAAACCAGGACTATCCTGGGAAAACCGGGACGTCTGGTCACCCTATTTCAAATCAAAGTTCACGATAATTTGTATAAAATATTTATTTTGGTCATAGCTCCCAAAAGTCTTTGTTTTTGTTCATCGAGGAATCTGTCAGTAGGGAATTTAGTGCAGCGCTTGGATGGTGTCATGATTTATTATGGCATACAAAATCTGAATACATCTTGCCAATCCGAGTAAAGCGCAGGTGAATCAGTGCTTTCTCACAGTAATGTTAGAGGGAAATTTGAATACCGAGCAAGATATGACATTATAACATAGTAATTCTCCATGTTCATTGTACAATATCGGAACCGCAGCCTGACTAGGGCGCGATGATCCCCAGGGTATGAAAAAGCCAAATCATTCAAAATTATGACGTGCACGGGGTAGGTACTCAGACCACGTTCTCAGATTCATGTCGTGGTTCTACGATAAATTCAATTGAGAATTTCATATTTGAATTGTGAAAACCACACAGCACTTTTCCTTCAATATCTTGGAACTATACTGCCAATGTGAAACCGATATTTTAAATGAGGAGGGTGGCAGGGTAGGAGGGGTAGGGTGGCAGGGTAGGATGGAGGGTAGGAGGTTCCCACCTACGGTCCTGATAAAATGTGCAGCTAATTTCAATAGTTATCGCTAATCACCTTGGAGATTACAAAATGACCACCGGGGTAATGCTGATCCCGCTTCCTGACTATAGTAATGGAACAGAAAAAGGAGAATAATCGATCTATAAAAAAAATTGTCTCTGAATTTAGATTGGTGTACAACGGCGTTCTTTGACAGATATTCATCAATGATAAAAGTGCAAAAAAGAGGAAGGAATATCAAGAGCTCTGGGCGGACACTTGTGTTTTCCCTGTGTCGACTGGGGTGCATAGTTTCCACTTTCCACTCGCCGCTTTTCAGCTGTTATCTTGCGATTCAAGGAAAAGTTATGTTTCGGTCAAAAACGCAACTCAACTTTTTATGATTGCCCGAACGAATGACTTCAAAAAATAGTAGTGATCATGCGTATTTCAATGGTATATGGTATACACAGTGGTATATCTACTTGTTACTGTGTATTGCATGCATATACACGAATGATCTTGTAAATTTCAATTTGGAACCTGTGTGTTTTGGTTCATGTCTCAATTAGTTGGTTTGATTCAAACTTATTTTGATCCACACTTGATCCTTGTTATTGGCTAGCCCTAAATCGCTTGGCTATTGGATGCCTCGAGAAACTTACTAGTAAATATTAGTTTGGTTGGCCCTTTCCCCACAAAACAATAATTTGATCGCAATATGAGTGGGCCTCAAAATATTTTCGCAGCGTCCTTGGGTATAAAAACCCACAAGACGAGGAACGAGGAGAGTGGCAGTATCGTCCCCAGTCTCGACCATTCAGACTAGTACCAGTGGAAACGCACTGACAGCGCTCTGTAGGCGGTGGCTAGGATACCCTATCTGAAAACGCGGTGTATTCGTACCTCTAGTAGTGGCAAAAGAAATTAATCTTATCAGGTACCTATACATCCAAGACTTGGCCGCCATCTTCAAAAACTGGTTGCTCTTCATGACGGTAGGCTCAGGTCGAGCTCCTGTCCTGTCTGGGGGCGGGGGAGGGATTGTCAATGACCCAAGCACCCCAAGACCAAGAGTCTACCTGTTTGTATTAACGGCTAGCGCCGTACACAGATTAGCACATCCAATTAAAACAAGACGTAGCAATAATTGAGATCTAATTTTAACCATGATTTCAGAGATTAATATTAGAATTTTAGAATCCCGTTCCTTGCCATTAGAAGTTAGGCCAGGAGTGTTTTGCCGCTCTACCATTCACTTTGTTTCAATAATAACTTGGTTCCTTGTGGTAAGGCTTCGGTAAGGTCTTGAGTACAGTCTGTTGAGAAAAGCGGGCGAACGGTAGCCCAGTCATAGCAGTACCAGCCTTTGTCGTCATCCGTGAAACTGTTGTGTGAGCGAGTGTCCGTGAGTCGTGCTGTGCTTGAGCGGAGCAAAGCCTCAGCCAGTCTGTGTTGTGTTGGTTTCAGTGGAGAGGAGAGAAGGGCAGAGCGCAGTCAGTATGTTGGTAGTGTCGGTACAAGCAAGGGTGTGTGGCTGTGTATCAAAACATCTCCGGCTCTATTTTGTCACAGTTTAATTTGTTTTGACAAGTAGTGTGATACCATGGGAGATGTTATAAGTATCCTCGTGTTTGGTGATGAAAGTAATCCACCTGTAACCACTCGTGAGGGATGATATTACCTGTCTCTCTATGTAGATGTACTCAAGTTTTCAACAATGGACCGATATTAATTATTTTAATCTGTGTATATGTTTTGTTACTTTAACACAATCATTCCAACGCGAATTGAAATAAGTGCGTGTGGTTTTTTCGTGAACGTAGAGCTACCAATTTATTTGAAATGTTATACTCAACTCAGTTTTATAAGTAGGCCAGCATTTCTCAAGTGCTGTTGCAGCGAACATGAAAAGTGTCCGAGACGGACTGAGATACAAATTCAGTTTTCACCTTTACATCACTTGCTGTCTTTTACTGCTCTTCGCATACAAGGTAATTGACATTTGAATAAATACCTTTGTTGTATCACATACTCACGTCAAGATTGCCTGCTAGAAATATTAATATAATTCTCTCTAGCTATGTTACCTATCGATGCTATAAGCTTCCTAATCATGGAATCGTTTCTGTCGGGTGAATGTCAATTTTGGCGACTGTTACTGATTTCCTGCCTGTTGAATGTGTCGTGTGGTTTTGGCAACTGCACGGTTAATGTAACGTCCCAATTTAATTCTATTTAACTGGTAAGGGAAGAGGATCAATTGCACACTTCCACCTATATAACTACTACATCCTTGCTGCTCAATGCATTGCGTATGGTCCATGATGTTTCTTTTGTAATTATAAATGTGAGTTCGACCCAGCTTTTTACAGAGCATCCTTTTCACCTTGGTCTCTCGCTATGCACGAATCATGATGTTGACGACAGTAGCCTTGGAACCATCAACATATTAACAATAATTCAAATATTCCAATAAATACTACAAATTCGATAATACCAGCATGACCAAATACACCGACTGTCTGCTTCGCATTGGCATCCGCGCCAATCGGCTCCAATTTTCACAAATCTTGACAGGGACAGGGAATTTAGTCTAGCCGTCTGCAGTGATGTATCACCCTCTAAGGTATAAGATCACCAGGGATTGATTAAATTTGCTGGTCCGTTAGATTGTCAAGTTTTCGGCAGCAGCAGTGAGCCAATTACTGCATCTATGTTTTCTCTGGATTGTTCTACATAAAATCTCAATTAATCAGGGATGTATTATAATTGCCAAAATCTTGAAGGAGGGTAGGTCCCATTTTGTCAACTGTCCCCCACCCATGCCGGCACCCATGCATAAAACTCGCAATTACTCGTACATTGTCTTTGCTGATTTTTTTACAACGCGAACAGAGCAATACGGTTTCCCGTTCGTATGGAATCATCCTTGATGGGAAAAGCGAATTTAAATGTTAGAAATTATTATTTTAATTCTGTTTGTATTGTATCGACTATCGAGTTAATTTTTGACCATTCTTTCGTAGCGTTTTCAAACGAACGGGTATACGATCGTGCCTAGAATTCAGTCAATACCAGCTGTGAATTGTGATTGTCGCATTAGTACGATAATATTTTATTTCCATTCATTAATCTACAAATGAGCACTCATTCTAAGTTAAATAAATACTGATGTGCTAACCAAACACAAACACAATTCAGCTTGCTATGCATTCGTTATTTTTATGTGTATAGGGAACTGGCTGTTTCCGCGTTGGCGAAATGAAATAGGGCACGCCAAGCAACTAGCAATAAATTGGTGCGCTTAAAATATGACTTTTTGGTCCGCCAGTAGCACATTTTTATATGTTCCATATCCGCTTTTGTTGCACACGGCCTCATCTTATCCAATGTTTCATATTATGCCTGTGACCTTTTCTTCTTGCAATCTTGTAGGAAAAACGCCACATAGAAATAATATGGTACATTCTCGGTTACACAAAGAAGTTCAAGTTATTATTTTCTTGCTTTTGAGGTCTTCATTTGTGGACGTCATCTTGGGCATGCTGCAAGCAAAACGCATGTATTTCATTTTCAAACCCCCTGGATTGATAAAAAATTGTTGCTTGCACAAGGATATTATTATGATGAGTCGGAACGTGCTATAATTAGAAATAATTTTTTGTTTTCCGTCTCATATTATGGGGTCTGTTGAGTTGCATGTTGATATTAAAGTGAACTCACGTCACTTCGTTTTTTCTGTCCCGAAATGACCCGCATATGGCAAGCAAGAAATAATATGGTACATTCTCGGTTACACAAAGAAGTTCAAGTTATTATTTTCTTGCTTTTGAGGTCTTCATTTGTGGACGTCATCTTGGGCATGCTGCAAGCAAAACGCATGTATTTCATTTTCAAACCCCCTGGATTGATAAAAAATTGTTGCTTGCACAAGGATATTATTATGATGAGTCGGAACGTGCTATAATTAGAAATAATTTTTTGTTTTCCGTCTCATATTATGGGGTCTGTTGAGTTGCATGTTGATATTAAAGTGAACTCACGTCACTTCGTTTTTTCTGTCCCGAAATGACCCGCATATGGCAAGCAAAGCCCATTGAAGTGCAAATAACATGGCAACTGGTTTTTGCAAATATGAGCGTACTTTCACCAAGAGTGTTTTTATTGCGCTAATAGTTGAATGCATCATTACCTAGTTTGGCTTTCACAACTTGTCTGAATCATTATACATTTTATTATTTTTATGTTTCATTGGAAAATCATAGGAAAATTAAATTGGTAGGAACAACATTTAGTACATATTTTTAGTCAAATATGCTCAAATATGAGTAATACCCACGAATCCTTGTCACATGGTGGAAAACATCATTATACCTTCTCAAAAGCCTAGGTACCTACTTCAAAGATCACCAGCCTATTCTGTGGATAGCATTGAACCCTGAATCATCGAGCTATATATCTGAAACAACATGTTTATTTTGCTCCTCAGCTCTCGTCTGCTGCTGACTTGGCGATTCAAATCCCTGGCAATTTGAATCAGGATGGGAGCTCATACAGACTCGACTATTCACCCCCACATGGCAGGCCAGCACCCAACACATCTATTGCGTCCAGGGATATAGGAGAGGTGGTAGAATTTTCTGGAGGTCTTCCTGGAACGAAATATGACTTCTGGCTGTATTACTCCAATTCCAGTGTAGCGGACTTGCTTACATGGACAGCCTCCATTACTACTGGTAATAATACGTTTGTATTTGTTTGTTTCGTGAATACCACTTTTAGGGTAGGCCTCTGATATTGGAAACAAATTTATGTGTATTAATACCTACATAAATTCATATTGTAAGATAATATAAATATAATATAATATGTGAATGTGTTAGCTAATAAAATTAGTGAGATAAATAATATCAAGCTGCTACCTATAATTGATTATATTTTGTACTTTGTACTAGGTTTCAGGTTACTATTCTGGTAGACACTGTGTAACTACTTGGGGGCAATAACTAAACTTCTTACTTCATCACTAAAATATAAAGGCAAATATTTATTTTATGAGCTTTATGATTTCTTAGACAATGTAAAGCTGTTAGCTCATGCACACATTACTTATTTGTTTATGATTGTTAAGTTCTACGACTTTAACAGTGAAGTAGAACTACCTGCACAGGAGTATTATTGATAAGAAAACAGGAGATAAGGTTCTTTGTTCTTGCATTAAAAGATTTTTCTTCTGATTTTAGCACCAGATCCACCATCAAACTTATCAGTGAATGTTCGGAATGGAAAGGTGGCCCATGTTTCTTGGAGCCCACCAGCTGTGGGACAATATTCCAGCTTTAAACTTAAGGTAGGTACCTAACCTCAAGCTCAAGGTAAATAACCAATTAAGCAATGGTTTCCTATGCCATGAAGTCATAAGGCCTGAAAACATTTTTGATGTAGGGAGAGGGCAAGTCCAAGATCCAGAGACATGAAAGGTAGAAGTTAAGTAATATAAACAAACAAGAATGAAGTTTGAATGTCTAGACCCCTAGAAAGGCCTGTTTATTGGTTCTGAATAGCAATCAATCGATAACAATTATTTTAATTTTGGTGCCGTGCTCTGAGAATAAGTGGAACTTGATCCTATGTATGTACCGACTAAGAAACATTTTCATACAACCCACCTCAGGGCCATGTGTGTGTTCTAGCTCTGCTAACTAACAAGCAACTATGTGTTTGCATGCAGGTACTCAGTCTCTCAGATTTGCAAGCAGCGTCTCGGCTAGTGACAGTCCAAGAGAGCTCGTTCCATTCGTCTCTGACAAACCTTACTCCCGGTGCATCTTATCAAGTGCAACTCTTCACTGAATATGACAACAAGGAGAGTGTGGCATACACATCAAGAAACTTTACTACAAGTATGTATCAAGGGTGAAAATTCCATCTTGTAATGTTTATGGTATTGAAACTTTGAAAGAATAATGCAGCACTTTGGTCACTTTGGTCACTTTGGCATTGGAAATTGACAACACTTGCCATCATCTACGACCAGGTTCATCATCCACGAGAGTGTCTGCCTCAGATTGGAAGGTCCCATGGTCGATTCTGATGGCCGGCTGTCCAGATGGTTGTTTTTATGATATATCTCAATAATACAATCTAAGGCCGGAAGAGGTCCCCTCATCCCCTGTCTACCTAATTACCTACCTACCTTTACAGGCAATTGATCAGGGGATTTGAAGACTGCAGGGAGATTCTCATGACAAAAAATGCCAGTTAAAATTTTATTTTTCAGAGCCAAACACCCCTGGAAAGTTCATTGTGTGGTTCCGTAACGAAACAACGCTGCTCGTGTTGTGGCAGCCGCCGTATCCTGCAGGCATCTACACGCATTACAAGGTGTCCATTGAGCCAGCGGATGCCAATGAGAGCGTTCTCTACGTCGAGAAGGAGGGCGAACCTCCTGGACCGGCACAAGCCGCGTTCAAAGGGCTTGTACCCGGTCGGGCGTACAACATATCCGTGCAGACCGTCAGCGAAGACGAGATATCGGCACCCACCACTGCACAGTACAGGACTGTGCCTCTACGTCCATTGAACGTTACCTTCGACAAAAACTTCATCACCGAACATTCGTTCAAAGTCCAGTGGGAGCCTAGAGGTGGCCCAAGCGAGTTTGACAAGTACCAGGTGGGCACAATAAAGTTAAAATACTCTTTTTCATTTGTTATAGAAATTCTGCTGCTGTTCTTGGTGTCTTGCTGATGTTGTGGACTTGGTGATTGCACTAGGTGCAAAAGTTAGATTCTTAGTTGATTCTTGTCAAGTTTTATGCAATGGATGAGCAGTGGGAATATATTATAAAGCTCACATTTTTATAAAGCAGCCCAAAATTTGGACACTTCTCCAGTACCTAAATTTTTCTAGCATGCCAGCTTGTTTGGCTTTTTGTCTTAGTAGATGATCATTTATCAGTAATGTTTTTCTTATAACAAAAAGAATCTAACAGCAGTAGGTACCTTCCTCACATTGTATGGGATGACAATTGGCAGTTGCTATTTTGCTGTATCATAATAAAGTGAATCTTTTCAGGTGAACATCAGTGTGCGTCGACAAGCTCCTGTCACGAGGAACAGAGATGAACCTAGCAGCTGGGAATTCCATGAGAACTTGGAGCCAGGAAGAACATATCAGATAGTTGTGAAGACAGTATCAGGAAAAGTGACAAGTTGGCCAGCGACAGGAAATGTCACGCTCAGTAAGTAATCATTTTGCTTACTCATCTCTGATATGCTTCAAGCATTTTTTATTTGTGCAAGTATAAATGTTATAAAATGAGGTAACAAACATGAATTTAGTGTTTGTTTTGTGGAAACTGGGAACTATTAAGTTGAAATTACAATAATGCTAAAAAGACCAGGCTATCATTGTTGTGACCGTGATTTTTCTGTATCAAAATTCATGATCAATGTTTCTTTGCCTTCTTAACTAAACTTAGTTCTACATGATAAACTGGAGATGATGGCTAATGGCAATAAGTAATTTTTTCAGTAAACATGGTTTAGTTGTGAACCGGGGATAGAAAAACAGATGAAGATAAGCAAATAAGATATTTAGATATTAATTTCGTGGCTTCACGTCCTGTTGGCTTGCTGCCATGCATCAGGCTACACAGGGACAACAAAGGGAAAAAGTGCAGAAGAAACTGTATTCATGATGGGAGATGCAAAAAGAAAAATGTATAATGTGGCTTTTGAATCACGCACAATTTGGTGCAAAAACACTTTTAGATTATTTTATAGAGATGGGGAGATGTGAATTGGGTGTAATTGGATATATTATAAAACAGGGATATCAGAAACATCTGTTTGCAAAATCACCTACGACTAAATTCATGAATTTGTATGAGCTTTTAATTTACGGTGGTGGTACCTATTCGAACTTATAAGGAAAATGTATTATTTTTGTGCCCCTAAAGCAGAGGGTTTGTGAAAACCCTGGGGTTAAACTTAAAGTGTAAACCCCTGGGGTTCAAAAGCCAAATGGAAGGAGCAAACTCTTTGAATGATGAATGGTGATTATTCCAATTTTAGCCTGATGGATTTGTGGAGTGGAGTGGAGTCCCACCTTGATGCTCCACTTTGGGCCAGTAGGTTTCACATAATATCTCCAATTTATTGATGACTTGCATTGCATACTACCTCTCGATTTTCTCCCCAACATAATTTGCTTTTGATTTGGCTTGCCAACCAACATAATCATCAGTAAGAGCAAGTAATGATTCCCTGTGTCAATATTTTCAGAGCCTCTGCCAGTAACTGATCTGAAGTGGAGTGCTGATGAAGGAACGGGGAGCGTCCGGCTTGACTGGCGACCGAGCAATGGCAGCTTGCAGGAGATGTACAAGGTACCGACAGTCTTTGCAACAAAAGCGTATCATGAGCCGTCTTCGAGTAGTAGTTTAAATTTTATTTATACTCAATAATCAATGAAGTTTACTAAAATTACACTCTGTGATTTAAAATAATTAGTACCTGATGTAGAAATTTTAAAATAAGTGAGCCAAATTCAGATTCTTTGTCTTGATAAAATGGGTGTTGACCCAACCTGGACAAAATATAGTGACTTGCTCTCATTTCTTGTGATGTGAAAAAAAGAGAATCGCAGAACACTTTTCTGCAAATCTTGATCCTATTTCTTGATTCATATTTAAAGAAAATCTATTAGGATCTTCAAAATCTAAAATAATAACAAACAAAAGTCACTGTAGGTACTGCACCATTACGTAATGGAATGGTAACAATCCGTGTTTGTGTCCTGCAGGTCAGTTACCACGAGGTGGAGACTCTCAATGGAGACAGCAACTCAATCTTCATTCCCGACACTAAATGCCTCCTGGAGTCGCTGCTTCCTGGCCGCAACTACTCTATCACCGTGCAAGCCGTTAGCAACCAGCAGGAATCAAATGGCACATCCATATACCAGAGCACTCGTAAGTCAGCGCAGATGTCTTGACTCGTATGGCCGCTATAGCCACCATGGTCTTGGCCTAAATGGACAGGACATTTAGATATTTTTTGGAATTATCAGTTCTCTTTAGTTAAAGAAATTCAAAACTTTGATTTGATTGATTTTGATTTGATTTGATTTAATGTGATATGATTTGGTATGGTATGAAGAAAATTACTGAACATAAATTGAGGCAGCAGCTCCCTGGTTTGAAGAGTAGTAGCACGTTAGGAACCATGTAGGGCCTGTATCTACTGACCCTGATGTGAGAGTCAGCATTCCTGATAAAGACAAGCCTTTACGAACTGCACCTAAGCGATTTGGACTGCAATTGATCTTATTCGGTTTCAGCTCCTTTGCGTTGACTGTTATGGCTTTCAAAATATTTGGTCCCATAATTTCTTCTTTGAGTTCATCGAAAAGCCTTGGTCACTATTTCCAATAGAGGAATTCGTGTCTGGAGGTTAATTTGTGCTCTCGACCATTAAGTCTTTCTCAAAAAAACCATAGATCTCTGTGATATTGTTTTGTGTTGTTGATTAAATATCATTCTTTAATCGTTTATATTTTGGCCTTATGACTTTTGCCTTGCATTTGCCTGCCAATATTTATCTGGCATATTTGGCTTGCTGCTGAAATTTCTGACTTGATCTGCTTCTTTCTAATAAAATAATGTTTATATTCTAGGACCCTCATCTCCGATAATAAAGTACTTGAAATCAATCCCCGGCGGATTGAACATCACGTGGAAGTCGGACGTGAAGACCCGGCAGGACAAGTTTGAAGTGACATACGCAAGGAACGATACTGGTATGAGTCGCTGTAGTCAGCCATTTCCTGCAGGGGAAAATACCGGTTTAAAAGATGCACTCCCCATTTTAGAGAAAAGTGTCAGCAGAGCAAAAGGATTTGCAGGCACTCATATTTTATTGATGAGTATAGTGAAATTTTCAATTTCACTACCCTCTAAAGAAGTCACTTGTAAATGTTATTTTGTGTTGGTGTTTTTTTTCCGCATCCTCCAAACCAAGCTCGCTTTCTGCGATTTTGATGAAATTTTCGGAGGACCTAATTTTTTTTAACTTAGACCGTCTGTGTTTTTTCAGAAAAATCTGTTTAAGGCTCCTGGGTACCTCCACCGCCGTCACAGATGCAGACCTTTGCTGTTATGCGCTTTTTGACTAAACCGTAAGAGATAACCTAATAAAGTAAACGAGGGTGTTGTATATAAAGAGTCAATCAGTGTCGGTGACGGAGCCGTTTTTCCATTTTTTGGGTCTAAAAGGGCCGAAACCGCTTCTTAAAATGTTGTATTTTGGCCTTTTTTTGCGCTTTTTGCGCTTTTCCGTGAATCGATAAAGAGACTAAGGAGATAAAATTGTGAAAAAGCCTCCGTTGCCGACACAGATTGATTCTTTATCTACAATCTCTCATTTACTTCAATAGTTTATCTGTTACGGTTTAGTAAAAAAGCGCTTACTCGTGAGACTGCATCTGCAGTCTTGCAGATGCGAGCAGCCCCCGAATTTTTCTCGGCTCGGTTACCGGTTACCGGCTCGGTCACCGACACAGATTGACTCTTTATCTACAACTCCCTCGCTTACTACATTAGGAAGGTCGCATCTGTGATGGCAGTGGAGGTACCCAGGAACCTTAATAAGTTAAACCAACCAAAACTTACAAAAATGTACATATTTTTCGAAAATGTTTCTAATCTTTTAGAACTCAAGAATTGTTTAATCTTTAATTTCCAGCATGGTATAATTCTATTTGAGAATATTGCTCAGTAGAAAACTTCAGTGAATCCAATCGATTCTTCAGCCTCCAATCCTACTTCGTACGAATTTAATCTCTTACAAGCATTGTTTCAACACATTTATAGCGGTCATATAAAGGATATGCTATTAAAACTCTCCGTATTTGAGGCATGAATTAATCTTAGCTTGCATCATCAAGAATGCATTTTGCCTATCTATTTTTTAAATTTTCCCAGAATTTTCCCAGAACTTTTCCAGAAGGGTAATAAACCCAGACAAATCAAGCACAACAATGAAACATGATCACTAGGTATCACAATACAGACGAGTGGCTGGTAACAGTTGTACGTCTCTCGGCTGCAGGTGAAAGTGTGACCACAATTACGACCGAGTCGCATCTGGTCCTGGAGGAGCTCTACCCGGGAGCGGGCTACAACGTGAAGGTGTTTGCAATCAGCCATGGATTGCGCAGCGAGCCGCACGACTATTTCCAGCCTGTTTGTAAGCAATCTTTCACCTTTGCTGAATAATGGCGTCAATTCTAAGTCCCAGGTTCTGGAATTCTGCAAAAGTTATTCCTGGCATGTTTCTCTTAATCACTGGTAATCAGCATGCAAATTTTTGTGTCTTTTATTGACTACGTAGATCACGCACGATGATGAGCATTAGCTGAGCCGAATTAACGTTAATTCGCTTAAGATTTCGTGATATGCGCGACTAGATCGCTTTGCCTCCCAACTCAGTTTGCGAAGCGAGTCGGAGTATTTGGAATCGCAACATTTTTCGTGATAGACGGTTTAGGTCGCTTTAGCGGCTTTAGCGAGTGCGCGCGCAACTACAGACTGGACTTGGACTTCTTGTTCTTTGCCCGCCATGTTGTTTCTAGCTTTTTGAGCTGAAACGTCTTCAGGGTTATGTCGAAAGAATTCTGATCAAAGGTTTCTGTAGCACCATTTAAAGTTAATGAAATATGCAAGGAAGGATTGATATAATAAATCTGAAATGAAATTGAGATAAAAATATCGGCTATACTTAAAAAAAAAACAGAAAAATTAAGGAAAGATATGGCACGACTGAGATCGTCGCAACTTGCTGTCAGCAGGGACAGCTGTCACTCGTCGGCCATGTTTACTAATACGATTTGCAGTGCGGTATGATATACTAGATACTCAAAGGCGATTAATTTTAATTCGGCTCAACTAATCAGCTTTTCTCAGCGTGATATACGTAGTCATAGATAGGTTGGTTGTGAGCATAAAATGTATTGAGTAAATGATGTATGGTTTGCATTTGTGTTTCAGTTCCGAATCCACCGAGAAATGTGACACTACAGAAAATCACTAGCAATTCTATATTCGTCAGATGGGAGAAGCCGTTGAACTCAATTTTCACAGAATTTTTGATCAGGTCAGTTTGCTTTTGCAATGTTTGTTTTGTTTCTTTCAATCTTTTAGCTAGGTGGTAGGTTGTAATCTTTTCTCTCAAATCATTTTTGTTCCTTAAATGCAATGTGCCCAAGATATGACCAATTGTATGAAAAATAAAAATTCGTTGTGGGTGGTGTGCCAAATTACTGGATAGTTGTAATAGGAAAGAAGTAAAGATAGTATAAGGAACTCACTTTCAATGTTTCGGCCAGTCTTTTTCACATAAAGATGGTGGTTGATGAAAACTGGTGTATTTTATCAAGTACACCTATTTAGTTTTGAGTGTCATAAACAATGACTAATAGTGCTCTGAGTTCTGAGATTGCAAAGGTTAAACATTAAAATACAATATGACAACAACAACTTGATTACCAGCCATTAAACCCTGTTGCAATGTTTGGCAGATATCGTACAGAAGAGGAATCCGGCTGGTCGAAACTACCCACTGTGAAGCAATACGAGGCAGAAGTAACAGACATGACTCCTGGTGAACGCTACGTCATCCAAGTGAATACCGTCAGCTATGGGGTAGAGAGCATTTCTCCGCAGCAACTCAACCACACAGTTTGTAAGCAACACACGTTTTAATTGAACTTTCCTTCGCAGACAACTACATCAGTTATAAAAAATTCTAGCATACCAAACTCAACACAGTCATATTGGTTATAAACTAGACATGAGTACTCGCCAAGTCCAAGCTACTAAAACCAATTCTTATTTTTAGCGACATTCTTATATCCTGGAGCCGACTGTTCATAGATTCATTGAATCTATCGTCAAGATTCAAGCGTAGACATAAATTAGAACTAAATGACAGTGATTTTGTTGCAGATCCAAACCCAGTAACAAACATAGCCCCACTAGTGGACTCAACTAATGTCACGCTGGAGTGGCCACGGCCAGAAGGCAGAATTGAGCGTTACATGGTGCGTTGGAACTGGGAGGACAGTCCGGAACCGGCCAAGAGCAAAAACGTTACTGAAGCCAATGTTTCCGGTGGCGACGAAACTGTCCGGGTTCTCATCGAAGACCTGATGCCCGGAGTGAAGTACAACCTGGAAGTTTGGACTCAGTCGTATGGTCTCGTATCTGACGTGACTCACATCACGAATAGGACAAGTAAGTTCAGCATAAGTGCTAACTTGCTAATTATATACCCTTGTTTTGAATTATTTATTTTAGTGGGTAAAATGAACACTGAGAATCATTGAGCAAACCCAACCAAGTTGTATCATTCTACACACCTAGGCATGAGTGCAGGAATGATAAGATGATATGCAAAAGTGTTTGATTTCTGTTTGCAGTGCCGTTGATCCAATCGGAGGTGGTGGTAGTCAATGACCAGTCGATGACGGACGCGATAGCACTGCGCTACACACCGACACCACAGGCGTCCTCTCGGTTCGACTCGTACCGCTTCAGTCTGTCCGACCCTAACGTGCCGGTCAGGGAGAAGTCTGCCAACGACACCAACAAGATCGTCACCTTCTCCGGCCTGACACCTGGGCGACTCTACAACATCACAGTGTGGACCGTTTCGGAAGGCGTCAAGAGTCAGCCGCTGCAAAGACAAGATCGGCTATGTAAGTTGCAGGTAGAATTTCATGGCAAAGGCAGTCGATGGGTTTTTAACCTGACATAAATCAAGTGCTCGTCAAATGTGTTCCAAGTTGTGTCTTCTGCGATAACAGTTGAGCTGACAGCTTAAGTAGGATGACCACATTTTCGAACTCAAAAACCGGGACATTTTCTTACACTGGGCCGTAGTGTGCAGGAACAGCGCCTTGTTAAAAATAACATGAGCCCCCCCCCCCCCCCTCCTACTCTCTAATTAATTATTTAAACCAGGGCTTTGAACCGAACCGAAACCGAAAACCGAAAAAACCGCAATTTTAAGCCGAACCGTAACCGAACCGGAAACGAAATAATAAAAAGTGGCCTGAACCGTAACCGAAACGAACCCGAAATTTTATAATGGTTTTTTTCGGTTCATTTCGGTTCACGATTTGGGGGAATTTGCTTGTAAAATAGTTTTTTCTCTTTACCATAATAGATCCTAAATCATGGTATATGTGATCCCAAATGACTTACCTAACCTTTTATTGTTTTATAAACGTATATTTTGTTCATTTCTAATTTCTGACTGAGAACTTTCGTCAAAATGTATCTCTCAAACATTGTAAAGACACTACAAAGCCAAAGAAACAATCAAAGGAAACACTGATTTTTGCCAAGTAAATTTGCCGTGATGCTATGCAATCAAGAGACCAAGTGCGTTTGGTGGAGTGGGCATCGGATGGGTGGCCATTGCTGTAAAGACGAATGGGTCATGGTGCACACTGGAAGTACACTCTCATGTCCCTAGCTTTCTGATTGTATTATTACTTATTAGCAATATTTCCCATGTAAAACACAGATTTAAGAACTTGCAGTTTTATCTCTGCTTCATTTTAGGCATTGCAAGTGACGACATGTCGTCAGAATTTAGAAATGTGTGTAGTTCAGTGCAACCCCACCGCAGGGATGCTATTAAGGGTGCCTACACTATAGGGGCAAATTTTCCTTCCGAACCGAAAAAACCGAACCGAAAACTGCAAAAAATAGGGGTTCGAACCGAAACGAAATTAATTTTTTGGTCGAACCGAACCGAAAACCGAACCGAAATAGTTCCCCGAACCGTAACCATAACCGAAACGAAAAAACATTGCGGTTCAAAGCCCTGATTTAAACTAGTTGAATTTACTGGGCATTGGTGGGGGGGGGGGGGGGGGGGGGGGGGGACAGCTCGTAAATTGTCGGGTCTACACGATTTAGGCAATTCATGGGCCAAAATACGAGACTGCTATCACTGCTGATTATCTGTAGCTTTTCCCATAAACTGACTGAAAGAAACTCTTGAGATTCATTTTGCAGTTCCCACTCCCACTTTCAGCTCAAAACCCAATGATGTACTACAAGGTTTTTGATGAGGGTCACTTAAATTGTTATGAACTACAGCATATAATAATTGCTAGAAAAAGGCACTACACAACAATTAATAAAGATTACAAATAGTACCTATTTGGAGACAAATTATTTGAAAAAAAAGATCAAGCTAAAAAAATAGAATGACTGGAAAATCGGGACATTTAGGCATCCTGGGTGGTGTCTCTCGGGACGCCGGGTCAGGGACCTCAAAACCATGTCTGTCCTGGGAAAACTGGGACGTCTGGTCACCATAACCTTAAGGCTCCTGGGTACCTCCACTGCCACACAGATTCAGACCTTTGCTATAATGTACTTTTTTACTAAACCGTAAGAGATAACCTAATAAAGTAAGCGAGGGAGTTGAAGATAAAGAGTCGATCTGTGTCGGTAACGGAGCCGTGTTTCCATTTTTTGGGTCTAAAAGGGCCAAAACCGCTTCTTAAAATGTTGTATTTTTCTCGTATTTTGCACTTTTTCGTGAATCAATAAAGGGACGAAGGAGTTTCAAATTGCGAAAAAAGGCTCCGTTGCCGACACAGGTTGATTCTTTATGTACAACTCTCTGGCTTACTTCAATAGTTTATCTGTTACGGTTTAGTAAAAAAGTGCATAATCATGAGACTCTTCATTCGTGCTATTCCGCAGCTGAATGCAGCCCCCGAATCTTGCTCGGCTCGGTTACCGGTTACCCGCTCGGTTACCGACTCGGTTACCTACACAGATTGATTCTTTATCTTCAAATCCCTCGCTTACTTTATTAGGTTATCTCTTACGGTTTAATAAAAAAGCGCATGATAGCCAAGGTTGCATCTGGGATGGCAGTTAAGGTACCCAGGAGCCTTAAGGTATAGGATACATTTTGAAAGGAAATTACACTGCTAATTTTAGTTGCATGGCTTTGGGTTGTAGGTACTTGTATTTAATTAAATCTTGATCCATGTGGCTAGAGGATCTGTATCAGATCAGGTGGATAACTGATCTTTTCATCCGCAGATCCTGAACCGATTACGGGCATGAATGCATCGTCTGTAACCGACACGGAAATCACGCTTTCGTGGGGCCTGCCACGTGGAGAGTTTAACGCTTTCGAAGTGACGTACCTCAATATGGAGGGCGTCCTCATCCAGAACTTGACCGTGCACGAGTCGTTGACATTGGTTGACTTGAAGCCGCACCGGAACTATACTTTCACAGTGGTTGTGCGTTCGGGTACTGCTTCTTCCGTCTTGAGGAGGTCCTTACCAGTGTCTGCGATTTTTACAACTCGCGAGTCTAAACCTGGGAAGGTAAGAGCACAATTTTTCTGGCCAGTGTTTATGGGCTAGACAATTTTGAGGGAAGTAATAGTCTTGGATGGAGCATGGCAGTAGACAAAGAAGAAGTGATAATGCCAATGGTGATGTTGCTGTGCCATTCAGTAACAATAGTACACAAGGAAGAAATAATAAATGCTTGTGAATTTTTGAAATGGAAACGGACAAATTAAGAGGGTTGAAAATTTAACCTAGCCCGAACTCCAAGATGTACCAGGAGACACGAAGGACCATGCCAGAAAGAGTCAGTTTTGGTTTAGATTCCACCATTGATATTTTTACCTCAACTTTGTCGTTAACTATCATTTTAGATGAGCATTTAGATGAACAATTATCATAGATGAGCAAAGTAATATTCAAATTAAATTAGAAACTGCAACATATTCAAAGCAAAGAATTTACAAAAAGCCAGTTTTTATGCATTGTATTCATGCCAATGTTTGTTTTTTGTCTTAATCTGTAGTGTTCTGATTATTGTGTTCTTACCCCCTAAAGGTTGAAAAGTTTCACCCAGTGGATATTCAACCGGGGGATATCACATTCGACTGGGCGCTGCCAGCTAACCAAGCCAACGGAATCATCACCAAGTTCCGTATCTCATACGGGATGGAGGGATCACTTGACACGGTTGAACAGGAGTTTGAGCCATGGGAACTTCGAGGCTTTCTCAAGGATCTCACGCCGGGAAAAACTTACGTGTTTAGCATACAAGCGCAAACACGAATCGGCTATGGCCCTGAGGCAACTTGGAAGCAAACCATGCCGATTTTAGGTGAGTCCTATTTTCAATCCCATCTGATGTAGTGTGTCAAAGAGAATCGAGTGCCAATTGTAGTTCTGTTCTCTGCTAAATTCCTCTGATCCAGAAAAATTTCATGCAAGCTGAAGTGGCTTCGTTCTACAGTTGTATCCCTGATTATGTGTAGTTAATTAGCAACAGATATGAAAGAGGAAATTTAAGTAGGTACCTAATTTCTATAAAATTAATCCTAGTTGGGTTCTAATGAGTAATAACAAATAAATTTATTCACAGCGCCGCCCAAACCATCCAGCCAAGTCGTACCCACTGAAGTATGTCGTAGTTCGAGCACGATACAAATCCGTTTCCGCAAGAATTATTTCTCGGAGCAGAACGGAGCAGTGATAGCGTACACAATCGTGGTAGCAGAAGATGACAGCAAGAATGCCTCTGGTCTGGAAATGCCCAGTTGGAGAGATGTGCAAGCATACAGTGTGTGGCCACCTTATCAAGTGATGGAGCCATACTATCCATTCACAAATTCCAGCGTAGAGGACTTTGCTATCGGCGGAGAGGCTTGTGAAGATCGCTCATCGGGATATTGCAACGGGCCTCTGAAATCGGGCTCTACCTACAAAGTGAAGGTTCGCGCTTTCACGGCGGCAGACAAATTCACGGACACATACTACTCCTTCCCAATACAAACAGGTAATAGGAATCAGGCATTTGAAGTAGGTGTTCTACATAATCATTAGGCTGGTTTGTTGGCTTAAAATCTTAGGAGTACAATTGTTTATGTTAGCAAGGATTTCAACTCCTAGCTATTTATAGAGTAGTTAAACAGGCTTTCAGAGATAAGTTATCATTGAAAATCAAGTTTAATTCTTATGTTTGTTTATCCAGTGTGACATTTGTTTGTTTGTTTATTGTCATGCAAATTTATGTGAATGTCGAGACATGTGACAGGTTCTTAAAATTATATCCATATTATATAGTCTATTTATAAAAACAATCAGTTAAATCCTAAAACAATCAGTTTAGTCCTAATTTACAAAGCATCTGCACATTTTTTTGCCTGATGACAAAAACACACAAACTCGTCTACTCCTTACTCTTCAGACATGGGTTAATGACATAAATGCTTGATGTTGCAGATGCTGACAACACTGTCGTGGTGGTCGGAGTGACTGTTCCTCTGGTGATCCTTCTCGTCCTGCTCACTGTGGTACTTCTGGTGCGTCGTCGAAAGGCTGCACGAAACGCTGCCCAAGTTCGGACCAACGACACCCTTTCGCTCCCAGACAGCATCATTGAAACTAGGTATATATGAGCTCTGGCATAATTCCAACTTCCAAGCCACTCTTCGTAAATTTTGGGGACGTAGCAAAGAAAATATGCGCTACGTAAGTAGTTAAAAGAGATGCCTATAGTGTGCGAAAAGTGACTTGGGCAGAGTTTTCGCTTAAGCCTTTTTCACAGAGTAGATCATGAGATGATCATAGAGTGAGGGAGTGAGTGAGTAAGGGTATATTATGATATTATCCATCATTGCAGTGTACGAGGTTCTCGTTGAAACGTTAAAATATTAATTCTCTTTCATTACCTTGCCTAATCAGTCTCTATCCCATCAAGACATGTAACTATTCCTCCCCCCCCCACATTTAAACCCCAGAACATGATAACATCAAAACCTTTTCTGTCCAAGTAAGGAATATCAAAGTGAAAATTAAACAAAACGTGTGTGTCGTTTCAGCCGGCCGATCGGTCTGGACAAGTTCGCCGAACATTACCGTACCATGTCAGCGGACTCGGACTTCCGTTTCTCCGAGGAGTTCGAGGAGTTAAAGCACGTCGGCCGCGAGCAGGCATGCTCAGCCGCCGACCTTCCCTGCAACCGGCCCAAGAACCGGTTCACCAACATCCTGCCATACGACCACTCCCGGTTCAAGCTGCAACCAGTTGATGATGAGGAGGGATCAGACTACATCAACGCCAATTACGTGCCGGTATGGACCTGAATGTGATGATGGTTTGGGTGGTTTGGCGGCAGGAACATTTGATGGTTTCCATCTCTCTTCGAATAAATTCAAGCGTCACTAAATAATTCTTTGCCAATAACTTCTGGCAGAACTTGCCACCTGGAGATGTGGAATGAAAGGCTGAAGTCTAAGCTAGCCTGCGTAGAAGGCCCTATCAGGGCTGGTCTCAAATGTAAAATGGCAGTCAGTTTGCATCCTGTTCTGCACGTAATGTCAACAAGTACAATTTTTTATGTTTCATTCAGTTTGCCAGCGGCCTTAAAGGCAATGACCAGGGCCGGACCGACATGTTTTCCAGGCGTAAGCGAGATTAATTTTGCCCCCCCCCCCCCCCCCTGGGGGGGGGCAAAATCCTGTTTATCCTGTTTATCCTGGTTTATCCTGGTGTGTTGGGGGGGGGGGGGGGGCCCCAACACACCAGGATAAACACAAAAAATGTTTCAGTTTGAAGTTATAATTTAATTCTTGTTTGTGTTTCATTGATCGTTAACTCGAATTAAATATCATCATGTAATTGATGAGCGTAGCGATTTCTTCAATTTCACTACTATTAAAAAAAAACTTCTGTGTTTTTTTTTTTTTTTGTATGTGTGTTTTCGCACGCTTTACAGACCAAACGCCTGCTTCAATTGCAATTAAATTTTCATGGTGTCTACTATACCACCTGCGTTTTTCAAAAAAATCCTCCATACCCCTCCTCTTCAAATCAGAAAAAAAGAGCAATATTCGAAATTGGGAAATTGGGATTTAGGCGTTTGGTATGCCCCCCCCCCCCCCCCCCCCCCCCCGACGAAACGACCATGGCAAGAGCTGCAGCATGACTAAATAATATTGAATTGCTTTGCTGTCTACTGTTATTGCTTTTCCTATATTCTTTGATGTGTTTCATATGTCTCAATTTCGTGAGAAAAAAGACATACCTATGCGGCTTTACATACCCTAACCCATTCAGTTAACAAGTCTATTACGCAGTACTCGGGACTAGCCTTACTTATGACGCCCGTCAGTCTTTGGACGAAAGCATTCCGCAAGCGCAAATTCTACTTAAACATGAATTGGTTTCATATTTTGGTGTCCTAGTCAACATTTGCACTATAGGTATGACATGTTATTTCGTTTAAAATGTAAGAATTAACAATAAATGCACCGGAAATTCAAGGAAAATTTGGAAAATGAATATAGTTATTTTAAAATTTTGTCGAATTGTAGAAGCGAAAATGCCGCCCCTAGAAAAGTGCCGCCCTAAGCGGTCGCCGACGTCGCTTACGCCTAGATCCGGGCCTGGCAATGACAACCACAAGACCATTGGATACTGACATTATGGACCAATGGACAATTTAACCAGTATGTTAGCTGTTTATTGCATCCTTAATTTCTTAAAAAAACTAACTGATTCAGCTAGTCAAGACTTGGATGGAAATTATCTGCCAAATACCTGTAAAAATCATAAATCTTCTACAACTTATCACACTGATTTGTTACCCTGTTGTAAAAATATGAATCTTTTAATTATGACTGCGGTTCAAAATTGTTAAAATTGGGTTTTGAAAAGATCTACGAGTTTTCCGTTCTTTTGTATGATACCTACCAGAAAATGTTGGCAATAAGAAAATGTCTATAGGATGCTTATGATACGTGACTTTGTTCTAGGGACACAACTCCCCAAGGGAGTTCCTGGTGACACAGGGGCCGCTCCATTCGACACGCGACGACTTCTGGCGCATGTGCTGGGAGAGCAACTCCCGCGCGATCGTAATGCTCACCCGGTGCATCGAAAAGGGTCGAGAGAAGTGCGAGCACTATTGGCCCTACGACACGCTGCCTGTTTACTATGGCGACATTTCCGTGACCATCTTGAACGATAGTCACTATCCTGACTGGAGTGTCACGGAATTCATCATGAGCAGGGTAAGCTGGGCTGGATTGTTTTTGTAAGGGGGTTTGGCTTGCTCAAGAGCCTGGGAGCAATCTAAAATTGTCGTTTTTGTAAGTTAAAAGCTCGGCAACATGCAGGGATGATCATTTGTCGTCCTGGATTGAGGGTTGTTTGAAAAAACTGCTTGCAGTATACCTATTCCAATCGGCATCATACATCGATGCGCACTTGCCTTTCTGCGCATCATTCGCTATTCTTTGTGTTCTATCAAGTGGTGAATTCACTGATCCCGACTAATGACGTCGCGGCAAGCTTGTGTGGAATAGGTGTATTGACATGCACGGGACTAGTTTGAATCCATGCTCATAGATGGCGTGCCCTATACCAGATTGACACTAGTCCTATTAGAGAGTTCTCCTCACAGATCAAGCTGGCAGAGTAGAAAGCTGTATTAATTTCATCGCCAAAAATCATGGTGCAAGAAATGTGCATGCATGGGTACCCATTCTCAAAACCCAAGACTCCAAAATTAAGCGACCTTGTCATTAGTTATCACAAATGTTGTTTTGGGAAGACATCCCATGACCAGCCGAACATTCTGTGTTTCCCTACTATAGACTTTAAAATGTTGGTCCTGAGATTGTGTTTTGTGGCAGGGCGAAGTGTCTCGAGTGATGCGACACTTTCACTTCACGACGTGGCCGGACTTTGGCGTGCCGAGTCCGCCGCAGACGCTGGTGCGGTTTGTCCGGGCATTCCGGGAACGGGTGGGCCCAGAGCAACGGCCAATCGTCGTTCACTGCAGGTTGGCCATACTCGACAACAAAGAAGTTGGAATAGGAATCAAATATTCGAATGAATAGGAATTCATTTCTCGAAAGAGCAATTCGACAGTGTAATTCGACAGTTCCAGCGGAACTTCAGTCCATACCATGGGATGGCAAGACATCTAATAAAATTCTGGAGACCCCGTGTTAGATTTAATCTTTGTCCTTTCTTTCTTTGCTTCATTTTCATTACCTAGCAACCTCAAGGTACTGCTTGAGACTTGGAACTTGCAAAACTTGTTTGAGACTCGCACAAACCCTTTGCTTTTGAGAATGAAGAGAAAGACCTAGTATTAAGAAATATTGGAAGCAAGAGCAAAACCACAATTTCTAAAACCTCAACCTTCTTTTCCATGATTACATGTGTCGTATCTCTGTATTTCAGTGCGGGCGTTGGTCGATCGGGCACTTTCATTGCGCTGGACAGGCTGATCCAGCAAATATCGCTGGTCCATCACGTGGACATCTTCGGAATCGTGTGGGCGATGAGAAAGGAGAGGGTGTGGATGGTGCAGACTGAGCAGCAGTACATCTGCATCCATCAGTGTTTGTTGGCTGTGCTAGAAGGAAACGAATGTGTGGGCCCTCCGCGGGAAATACACGACAACGAGGGATTTGAAGGTACGTCACTCACACTGTCAAACTTGAGTTTGATGGGAAGGAAAGAAATTAATTAGTTAACTTTTCAGAGATGGTGGAGATAGTTTAGTGAAAGACACTGTTTATTTATTTTTATTTTTAGTTTATTTTCCAGATTAAAACATACATAACATTTTTTGGATTGTCAAGTAATTAATATATAAACTAGATACAATGATAGTAAGTAACATGATTCTAATATAAAACATAAATACCTTTTTGAGTGTACACAAAAATGTCACTTATTTGTCCGCGTGTAAAATTCTTGTAGTGAATAGAAGGGGTTATTTAAAAGAAATGTTTTTAATGAAGAACAGAAGGTTTCATAATTTTCAATTTTTATTATTTGTGGAGGAAGGCTATTATAGATCGACGTGCAGAGATAGAGTGGGCTGTTTTTAAAATACATTTTTTTATAAGGGGGAATGCATAGAGAAGTGCCATTACGAGTGGCATATGTATGAAGAGATGAATTTAGTGTGAAGGAGTCAGGATATTGTCGCACGAATTTGCAGGCTGTAAGGATAAGTGTGCATGTTAGTGTTAGGATTTGCAATCTGATAAATTCAGGGCGACAAGAGAACCTTTTAGGAATCCCAGCTTTAATGCGAATTGCTCTGTAATTCAATAATGGATTATGCCTGTTTAATTGTAGTATTGCACTGCCCACTGGTGTATTGACATTGGAGTTGCCTCATCACTAGAAGCTATACTCAGGAGCGGACTTGCTTTGAAAAGCTCGGGCTTTTGTTCAGAATTAAGCCTTTTATTGCATATAGATATAGTCTTGCTAAAGGCACTATTTCTGCAAAACATCTTTGAAATGCATTTAAATGTAATTCATTGATTTTACCTCTGCTTTCCACTATTTTTCAGTCGCAGGTGAAAAATGTATGGTCTCTAGGGTCTCTCTGGCCAAATATTTTGTCCAAATTCAGCAAATTGGTGCTTGCCAAGTAGTAAGGCATGATCCCGGGCTGCTTGTTGCCTACCATTGCTCGGTGTTTTGTGTTCCTTTACTTTTAAGGCCAAGAAGTGACATAAAATAAAACAACTTTGCAATCCCGTCGAATCTCGTAGTCTCGGCGGCGTCGACCTTAGTCCCTGAGAAACATTCACTCTACAAAGAGCCGACAAAGAGCCCACATGACTCATCTTCTTTCTTATATTTTACAAAACAAAAGCAAAGAAAGTCAAGTTTATCTGATAACTAAACTGTTGACATTTTTAATGTCTGTCATAGACTTGGACTGTCTGAAATCCAGGGCGCGATCACACCCTGGCATCCCGGGCCACCCACCCCTGAATCTATAAGTTCTGTTTCAGCTCAGGGCAATTGGGTTTGAGTCGGTGATAATAGAACCACAGAACAATGCTTCATTCTCAGTTGACTAGCTGACGGTTTCCAGCACAGTTTAGTTCGAGACTTTTTGATCTTGCCATGTATTATGTGCAGAATTAGCTGAATATGTAATAGTGGTGAATAGTATTAGACAAGCACAAACATCTGGCCATATCTTGGGACTCTGAAACCATGTACATTTTTTGACTGTCACTCTGATATTGTCCATTAAGTGTGAATGATTAGTTAAAGGACCATTTACCACTTAAAATTAATTTTTACCATAGATTCATAACCATAATATGAATAGGAGTCGTCGTATTGGAAAGAATTTTCTGAATGGATGGATTTTTAATTAATTATCAAAGATTTCTGGCGTTCCGCGCGGCGCGATCTGCGAGACTAGTATGATTCTCTTGTATAGTTTCACTATCCCCTCCCACCATTCCTAGCGCTGTCGCTGCCGCTACGGCTCGGTCCAGCACGCTCAGAGCGGCACTGCACAAGAAATATGCAACAAGCTAATTACATACTTAAGGTAATCCGCTTACCGCGGCTAAATGGTTGGTCCTATCAAAGTGCCAAATTATTTCAACACAGAGGAAGGATGGAGGACTATGCTCAAATTATTTGAATGATATTGGACCAGAGGTTTGTCTAGGTGCTAGGGGTCGAAAAAGCGCTACGGGTTGAACCTTATGGGAGTTGTTTTTCTAAGCACCTACGCCAAAAAACGCGGACTTTGGTAACTTCTGCACGGATGGCCGTAGACACAAGAAGTTTTTTTTGCTGCCCAAAGGCCTTTATTAAATCATCCTAATCAATGATGAATTAATTTCAAGAGGTAAAAGGTCCTTTAAGGTCCCTTCGGATGCGTTAATGTGTTGTGAGTTTTGATGCATGTGGTATCAGGTTCAAGCTAGGCATATACTGTGTTCTCTCTGCCCCCCCCCCTCCCTCTCCTGGAAAAAATTACCACAAGCACTTCATGCTGATAAATGTGCAATTTTATTATGTATTGACAATTAGGACCTAGCCTTATGATTCAAGAATCCTGAGGTGTTTGAGAAACAATGAGTTTGGACTCGATTTTATGATTTAAGCCAAATTTTCTTTTTAACGGTTTATAATTACATGAAGCAGTTTTTTCATCTGATGAATATTAGGCTAACATGCATGTAAATCTTCCCATTTTTTAATGTTGTGGCATCAAACCTCTGCTTGCCGTTTGCCTGTTTCATGTAGCTAGATGCGCATGATAACACTAATGTTTGCATGTATTATGTACCTATGTATGGCATATGTATTAATCTTTTGCTTTTTCATATTATTAGACTAGTTCTCTAGGAAAGAATATTTCAGGAAAATTGCTGTTCTTTTGAATTTCAAAATATTGCTTCAATATCTAGCTTAGGAAGCAATTAGTGCAAAAATGCCCCTACTACATTGAACAGCAATGTGAATGCATCTTTCTGAGTCCTTAGGCAAGCACAAGGTTAGTCTACCTACCTTATTGTTGACTTTTGACTCATTTATTGAATGCCGATATTTGCATTAACTTGCACAAGCATGTTAGTATCTACTGCTATGAAACTCCTTAGTGCATTTGTTGATCACCCACGGCATGTCATTTTTTATATTGTTATTTTTCCTCTTAATCGACTTAATGGGAATTTGATTTTCAATTTAATTCGCAAAATCTTGACAAATCAGATCTATTGGAGAACAAACAATGTCAAATTTAAACCAGCTTAAGAAACTCTTTGTTATGTTGGGTTAAATTTGATGTACCTAGTTTGTACTTTTGCATTTGAGCTAAAGCACGTTCGTAATTAAAACAAAAAGTTAATGAAACAACACAGACAGTGCCAAAGGAGTTGGTTGTAGACTCTTTTCTTCCTGGCTGACTTAATTTCGGGCTGCGCTCTAGTGAATCGGTATCAAATTGTTTAGTGTGATGAATTTTCTTTGCTGTGTTTTGTCATACAGCGTGTAATGATTGTTACAGATGACGAAGGAATTGCTGAGTCTGGCATGTGACAGAATTTCATCCTGGCTGATCGTCACTTCTCCAGCCTGCTTGAAAATATACCTACTTCCTTTCTATCTGCAAATGTTAGATTGAAATAAATGTATCCATAGGTAGTTAATACTCATCAAAGAGCTTGAATTGGTTCGTCTGGAACAGTAACGATTGTCAATCGTGATGTAGATGTTTGTGCGAATAGGGTGCTCGTGCAATCTAGAGAGCAACACATGACTGCTTGGCGTAACACATTTCAAGAGCCTTCGAACTCCGTCCTACCTAATGTTTGAGCATGTGCTTCATTCCGTCCTATCTTGCAAATCTACTTGCTTGATTCTAAGTTAATTAAGCCACTATTTACTATGTTGATGTATTCTAACTGTTATCTCTATTTTTATTTGAATAGACAATTATATTAATTTACCGTAAAATATTTTTGTATTTTTTAAATCCAAACCACATACAATGAGTGCCTGCTGCATTATGGGTGGGTAGGTACCGTTGATTTTTTCTGAACACATATGGCATGATTTGGGTTGGCTTTTGGGATTTTATACTCCAGTGGAACTTCAGTAGTCATTTATTGGTATTAAAAGTCTGTGATTGAAAAACGCACTCAGACAGGTTTAAAACATAGCATTATCGAGGTTCCATTGTAGTTCATTAGTACAATGTATTCTTCTATTCTTTATTCTCTATCGATTGAATATTTCCGCTTTTCAATCAAAACTATCTTTACTCATCCATATTATCAACCTATTATTTTCAGCTTGTTGCTAACATTTGCTGTTTCATTATATTTTGCAGGGAAAAAATCAAGGAAATTGCAGTGTCTTTACAAGTGTCTTCTATGTACTCCAAGAAACAAGGAGAAGCCAATGTCAAATGGGCAGAATCAGCTGGCCGATTGGACATACACAGGACTTGCTACTAGCTAAACCATTTCATAATTTTTATTTGTAGTACAACTTACCTCAACGATGCATCATTCTTTTTCTGCGTACCTGACTTCAAATCCACCAACCGAATAGACAATCATTTCTCAACAGCGTTTTAAAATAATGAGTATTACTCCCTTTTATACTTCTTTCAGCTGTCAGTATAATTGGGAAGCCATTCAGATATAAATATATATATTTAGTATTAACGTTTATTATCTTAGATTAGGTACCTACATCATGACTTTGGTACAATGGCATCATGCATTAAAAGCAATTATTTTTTAATGAAGCAAGCAGGCAGGTACCTGTTTCCAGTAGGTACTACACTGCTGAACATGGACTTTATATCTTTATTTATTAGAAAATGTTGAGTTATAGATGCTCCTATTGGCATACTGGTTTTTTAAATGGTGCTGGACTTATTAAGTTCCCACATTTGAAAACATGATTCATACAAGAGTAATTCATGCATATTTGCAGCTAGAACATTATACACACTTACTGTGTTTTGTCTATGTATCGTGTTCGTAAAACGAGGCAGTGTGCCTAGGTCTTGCATAGGAACCCTATGTTAAAACACCATATATGCAATGCGGTGATTTAACTAAGTAGCTACTATTAATGTGCAAGTACATTTACTTAGTTAAACCACATTTTTACAAAACACATTTGTTGCAATATCTCAGGATTGATAATTTGCACATACAGTGTTCTTCCTTGGTAGGGCTGTCAAGTTAGCTATGGTAATGATTCAGATTTTGAACTGATATTGGCTTTTGAATCGGGTGCCTGGTTGGTTTTTGATTTTGATTTTGAACTCTCCCATTCAAAAGTATGACTCGCATCCTATGTGGCTTGTTTCGTAACGCCGAATCCTTACCGTGAATACTCTGCTACTGCTACTCCTTTGGAGATATGAGTTGAGAATGAATCAGGTATTTAAAAGTGGGAATGCACTTTTAATGACTAATTTGCATAATTTACACTGTTGGTTATTGTGCAAATAAGTAATTGTGAACCTCTAAAGCTGGACTTGCTCATTTCCTAGTCGGAGCACTGAAGTTAGGAGTTAAATAAAAATATATCAAGCTCTTAATTTTAAGAGAACTGTATAAGTGTGGGAATAACCAAAAACTGTTCTAATGAAAAGAGGGTGGGAACTCAAATTGTGATACCTACTATACCTGTAATTGTTGCTACTTGTATTTCACATAAATTTTTAACTATTTCTAACAGTTCTCCAATTGTAACAAATATGATTATTAAGAAGGAATTTTTACTGTCCTTGAAATTACATTTTGTCGATGTACTTATTAGTTTGGTCAATGTGGTACACTTTTTGTATAGTGTATAGCTATTGTATATATTATTCAGCTACCTACCAGAAAATCCAGAATTCATTTTGGACTGTGCTCACAATTTAACCGAAATGACTTGGCACGACTGCAAACTAATCTGGCAGGGAAAGGTGATGAACTAAATTTTGTGATATGTTCATCAACTGGTAATTGTCTTTCAATTGTTTCGTTTCAAGTATTAATTATTTGATACATTAATTACGTTTCAGGACAAAAGGTTCTCAAAAATAAAAACATTTACAAGCGGTTTCAATATCCCTCAGAGCCATGCCAGATTTAGGCAAATAGCTATTGGCTGACAAGACTATGTGGTCTGGTCTAGGGTGGTCAGATCACATCATGGTATGGATCGGAGCAAAGGACCAGAGGGGCACCAACGCTGGCGCGTGAAAGTGTGGAGTTTGCAATAAAATTATACTTTTTCAAATTTTCTTTATTTTTCTTGGAATCCTGTTGAGAAATCGAAATTAATCATCCTGTAAACGCTATTTTAACTGGACGGGAAGTGCCTGAGAGGTAAACAAAATGCTACCCAGGTGAGTAAAGACACGGGCATTCCGTACAAACTGCGGTTACTAAATACTAGATAATTTTTTTTCCGTCGGCCCGGCCTTGGCCCGAAAAGTCTAGGTCCGGCCCGGCCTGAAAGTCAAAATATTTTTTGAGGCCGGAACCGGCTGACTTTCCTGGAAAGTTGAGTCGATCCGAGAGGCCCGACTTCGAAAAATCTCGTCCCGAAAAAATTTTCAAATTTCGGTTCTTTTTTTTATTGATGGTGCCGGGCTTTCATGCTTCAGTAACAGCATCAGCCCATCGGTCACAGTTACGTTCGAGTAGCTTTCCCTGACTATCTCTATGGGTTGCGTTCTCAACCATTAATATTTTTCTTTGTCCAGAAATACATCTTACATTGGCATATATTATATTTCAAGGTCCAAGGAAGTTCGTTTCTATGGAATTTTATTTCATATTTTTTATCTGATGTTCATCTAGCACAAGGGACGTGTTAATAAAGGTATAAAGTTTGTTGAGTCCATTGCACAATCAAACGTATGGCAGCTGTTCAATGTAAGCAGATAAAAATTTATAGCGACAAAAGTAGTTTCCAATTTATTATAGCACTGAAATCAACCAGTATGAGCTTCTTCCCAATGTTTTGATAGGGAATGAGGTCATATCGTTTGTGCGTTTGAGGGAGGGGGGGGGGGGGGGCATATCACCAGCAGTGTTGGGAAAATGTAGTCGGTCCATTCCCCTGCACCTTTCACCTCCACCTTTCAGGGTTTAACTTAAACAAAAAAAAAACACAAGAATTTTCATTGGTGAGCTCAAATAAAGTTTCATCAGTTCCAGTAACACATTACTCTTACAATGCATGGTTAAACCACTTCCAGGATGACCTCATAGCTTGTTTTTAATCCTGAAGAGTTTCAATCGAACTAGTGCAATTCCCAGAAAACGAAAGAAAATATTTGGTTAGGGTCTAAGTACTGGTCCAGGTTTTGGTTTTGGGTCTAGGTACTGCTTTTCACGATTTTTGAACCTCCGTTTACACTAAGCATAAGGGGAATGTGACACTTAGCAGTTAGCTATGTTTAATGTTTTATTTTTTCTGAATGTTAACATTCAGAAAAAATAAAACATCCAAATTTGCATTCCATTTTAAAAGGAGATGTGATTCAGCCTGCTATGGCCTGAGATTCTCCCTGAATTTGTATATATATCCACCACCCATAGTCGTGCAAATCAATTCTATTCAAACCAGACATTTTTGTCAAAAATTGAAAACCACGAATGACCAGATTATGGCGTAACACGAAATCAGTTGCAAACGATGGCCCAGCCCTGAGGGACTGACATGAAAACGTAGCTTGGCACAGGCACAATATCTAATATCCGGTAGAGGTTCACCCCTATATTTTTTCGAAAACCCTCCCCTTTGATCCAAATTATCTGTGCAGTGCCTATTTGAGTAGTACTGTAGGATTGCTAGTGCCGAGCCCCACTATGTAGGTAAACGCGTCTCCCTCTGCTACAGTACAATGTACTCGGTACAGTGTACTGGCATTGACATTGGCGTCGATGATTTATATTGTATTTATAATGACAAATGTTTATTACGATTAACCCATCGTGGCCTCTAGTGTAGGACTTACCATAGCGGCCAGTCTGCAATCGTGATGTAGGTGCCAAATCATTACATTATAGAATTAATTTTTTAATGGGACCTAAGAAAGTCAATTCGCTTTAGAAATTACTTCTCTGTGGTCGGAAACGTGGAAGATTCTAGATCGGTGATTCGGTCGTTATGCGTAGAAATGCGTAGAATTACAGCAAAGTTAACCTTGAAACTAATTTTTCTCGGGGGCAAGCTCCCAAACCCCGAGCCGCCAGTTTGAGCGAGTTGATGGACCCTAAGTAGCAGACTGTGAAACAAAACGTGCCCCCGGTGTTTTTATTAAAATGTTTATTGCCAAAACGTGGTAGATAATTGCTCTTGAAGGATTGATAATTTTATATTATTTGATATTCCCATTCCCACTCCCCCTCCCCCTCCCCTTGAATTTAATCGCAAACGGGGCCCCAAATTTTCATTACCGCCGGCACCTTTGAAAGCCAGTACGACACGTAAAAGGGGATACCCTGGCAGGCGCGTAGGAACGCTTTTCAAGTTGGGGGGGGCAAGCTGCAAGACAGACAGTGGTGAAACCCGGACTGTGGGGGGGGGGGGGGGGCTATATTTTTTAAAGCAAATCTGAGGGTTTGAGATAAAATTGCAGCCTGGGAACATGGGGGTAAGAAATATACATTTAGAATACTTAATTTAAAGATATCAAATTAACGCATTACGAAAATTACTATCACGTTTTCTGTGATGCTTGTAAATATCGCACATCGAATACAGCAGAGCGTCTTGCCGTAGCGAATTCCAGCTCTACACTAGCAATACAAAATTCTTCCTCTCCCTCTCCCAGTCTGGGTGCATGTATGACTCAGACTATAACATAAACAGTGTTAATCTGCATTTCTGCTACTGCTATAGTCATATTCCTGGAAGTGATTTGTTTTTACGAGTCAAAAGGTTTCGTTCAACATCAGCTAAGCAGAAACACTAGGTATACTCAACTCTGAGCACCAGACAAAATGAATGATTTCAACTATAAAATTTGCCCCCCAGTTGCCCCCCTATGCCTAAAAGTTGGGGGGGCATTGCCCCCCTTGCCCCCCCCCCCCCACCCCCACCCCTGTTCCTACGCCAGTGTACCCTGGTGACTGCACTATACAATACGATAATAATACTTGTTTGTCGCGAAGCACCACGGGACCACTGACTAAACGCCACCACCGTCAGTTGAAATAAAGAGGATTCCTCCACTAGTTCGTGCTTTCGAATGGTTGGTAAACAAGGTGGGCCTAGAACATGGTCATGCTTCTCTGAATTGGCTAATCTTAATTTATCTTAACTCTGTATGCTTTTTAGGGACCGTTGGGGGACAGGGGTGTATGTGACCTTGAAAACTTCGACGTATCACATTTTGCGCTATGCAGGCATTTTCGACCCTGGCGTGATTTTCACGTATAACCTATTATGGTGACCTTTCAGACATCTCAGGTGAACTGCCGTCAATCAAGTACAATTAGGTTGAAAAATATAATATATTGTTGGTGGGTTCTGTGCTGGTCCTGACGTGGGGCATACTGAGGTCAGATGAAAAATACAGATTTCTTTTAGAGGGGCTAATTTGCCATAGATGGTTCTCGAAACAATCCAATATAATATAATATTCTATCAGCACCCATTTATAACTCGATTTTAATATTAAATTAGTGCTATTCACCCTGAACTCGTTAGTTACACGAAGTGTCACAAATAATTCAAATTCGAAAAGCGCCAACAATGCTCTCCAGATTTTTCCAGGAGGCCTGATGACTTAGAAGCAGTCAACAATTGGACCGTGGTCGTCTTCCGCTAGAACAAAACGGCAAATTTTTCTGAATTCGAGAGCAGGTACACGTTATCATTAAGCTGCTGCATAAATGTTATTATTTTGGTGTTAGATGCATTAGGCGCGTGTAAAGTTATTAGGTATGGGTGACCTGGAAGATACACTCAATCCTAGTTCGCTTTTGGGTGCATTCAACTCAACTGACGACGCAGGTAAGCATCAAACTTTTTGGACTGCCTTGCAGCCGGATATTGGTTATCTCTTTTGATCTTTTCAATGTCCACACGCCTCCGCAATGAGGCAATACGTATAGAAAAGCATGAAGGAGGAAATAAGTTACCATATTATAATAAGGTAGGGATGCTATTATGTTGCGAGATAATTTTTTATTAGTGACATTAAGACCAAGTTCACGCCAAGGGACAGCACACCTTTTTTCCTTGCCCGATACCAGTTCTATCCTTATTTTTTCATTGCGAAGTGCCAAGTAGGTCTACAATGTCAAAATATGAATTTTGCAAAGAGGCATGAGTAATTGAACTCAAGTCGTGGCTAGATCTGGTCTTACCAGGCCTGGTTTTGAATATTGTCTTGGCTAGATGGCTACTATAATCTGCCTGGCTGATTATAGTAACCATCTAGCCAAGACAATATTGACAATATGGCCGCTCTTTGAATGAAAATACAGGAAAGCTGCTCAGCACGCAGTCAGTTAGCAGCTATTTTTCTCCGTGAAATCCGAACTGAAATGTATATTATAATAACACGTAAGGAGCTAACGTGAATTTGACACTTACCTATAGTTTTAAATGTGCACTTCCCTCTGCTAGGCTTTAGGTTTTCAGGTTCCATACCCTCCCCCCTCCCACTGCAAATCCCAACAGCTTGCCTAACAACGGCGTAGCGCAAAAACCCGCCCCCCCCCCCCTCCCCCCACAAAGTTTATGTGTGCCCAGGGCCGGTCCTAGACTTTTTGGCGATATGGGCAAAACAATTTTTGCGCCCCCCCCCCCCTTCCCTTCCCCGAATATTTTTCATTCATGGCGAGTTTATAAAAAGTGCCTAGAATTGTGTTTGAAAGTGTTTGAATTGGAAATGGGATATAAATTTGGCAAGTAAAACACCTAGTTGATAATTTAATGTTATGCATGCCATCTCTTTAAAAAATGAAAATTTTAAATTCAATTCAATATTTCCTTCAAGCCCGTGTCTGGCGATGGGGGGGGGGGGGGCGGTGCGCTGAGGTGCAGAGGGCCGACACTGGGGTTGGTTCTAAACCCTCAGCGCCATCTAAGGCGGAAGGAGCCCATGGCAGTGGCGAGTTCAGTTGGTGGGGGGAGGCAATGGGGGCGATTGCCCTCCCTAAGAATAAAAAAAATTCCCAAATCTTTCGCTTATAAGTTTACATTGTAACCATAATTTCCCATAGTTACGGACGAGCCAAACTAATCATAGCACAAAAATTACTATTATATATTATGTTGAAAGTCTTGTATATTATCTAGGAGGTACGCTATTTTGGTGGGGCTGTCGCCAATAGTTTGCCTGTAAAAAATAGTTTGGTGATATCTGTAGGCCAATGGGATCATTCCACCTTAAAAAAACCAAATATATTTCCCTATTTTGAACATCCACATGATTTTGTTTTCATTTTTATCAAGTGTCACGACATACGTCTCACCTTTCTGTCGCCCCCTCCCCCCCCCCCCCCCTCCTGAGGGTTGCAGCTATTGAACCGACTGCAAGTGAGCCCAATGAAAGAATATTGTTTTCCTTTGCATCAAGCGTTGTTGTATGAAAAATGATGTTACTTTTCAACCCAAGACAGCATCGTTTCTTTTTATTACATTTCAACAACTATTGATTTATAAAATTTGATTCATTTCAGAACCTCCTAATCTTACCAGGAATGGTCTTGCTAGTGTGTATCAAGAAAGTTTTCCCGTCTTGGAAGATCGGTTGCCTGCGCATTTAGCGACACTAGACTGTCTTGGATCAGAAGGAAGCTCTGGAAATGAGATCTTTCTTGACGCAGACGACAGATTCGATGAAACCTTGGTCATGGCAGAAGAGATGAGAAATCAGAGCCCTGGAGCTGTGTTACCGATTGGTATCCCAGCGTCTCTTGGCGTGTATCCAGAAGAGACAACATTCTGCCTCGAAGAACAAGATAGCACCTTTAATAACTTAATTTCAATAGAGATACAACATTTTTTCGAAATGTTTCCAAGCTCCATCTCGTTAAAAGCGCCATCTCGTCCACAACCAAAAGAAAACCAGAAATTGACAACACGTGTAATTCCAGTTGACTCGCTCAAAACGTCCAAAGATCCAACTCCAGTCTTACCTGAAGGTCAAACATTAGATCGTACAGAAAAGATAATGACAGCTGCCAAGTCAGTAAAAATCAAGATTCTCAGTCAACCTGTCGATACCGTTCGGGCAAATAAATATCACAGTAAACCCCAAACCCTCGGCCAACCTGCTGAAAACGTTCGGGCACATGTTTCGCGAAATAAACGCAAGACAAAACGCAAGCCCCAAAGTCAGTCTGTCAGTAAATATCGACCAAACGTTCCTCGCCCCCAGACGTTCGGTGATCATCTTGGCATACTTCGAGCAATTGAAAAACAGCCTAAAACTCAGATCCAAGGACAACAAGTTGGCATAGTTGGAGACAAAGTGTCTCGAACTGAACACAAAACAAAATCTCAGATCCTTGGCCCACCAGACGGCTTCGTTGGGACCAATGTCTCCCGCAAAGAAGCGCAAACCACGGAACATTCTTCCGTTTCACGAAAAAATAATAATTCAACGGGAGCCGTTACTAAAGCAACATTTGAATATGACGACACAGCATACAATGATGTCTACTCCAACAACGCATCAGAGAGCCAGCGTTACAACCAGCGTCAGTTCTTCAATTTGCGAAGCGAAAACGGCCGATTCCCTTACCGTGAAGATGATTCCGACCCGCGGACTGCTCTATTCTCTCCAGCGGGTTCAAAAGATTTCTTGCCACCAGACGATCCGACAGCGATTAGCGTCGAATCGGGATTTCCAGGGGCGATTTCCCACATGGCACATCCTGAATCGACGCGCACTGCGCCGTCACCTGCAGCCAAAAAGACAGGAGCGACGCCGAAGACCTTCAAAGCGACACAAAACGCAAGTACGGAAACCCCTTTCATATCCTGCAATGTCCAAATCGCTCGATCAACAGAACAGAAATCTGCCGACACTTTGACCATGTCTGGATCGTGGAGTTTTGAATCCCAGCAACGAACAAGGGAAAACTGGAATGCACCTGGTTCAAAATTGGTCCCCAATAATTGTAAGCCTCCGAGTACGCAGCCAGCAACTGATGTATTGAAACCCCGGAGTGGGTTCGATGGTCTCGACGTTCCACCAATCGAGTCTAACTGTGCGACCCCGGTTGCGCCTGAAATTTGGAAGAACACGGAAATGCATCACACGGATGACGTGTGGATAGCTCCAGTCGCGAAGCCAACTGGGGCAATTCGTAAACAAACGTGCTCACAGTCTTACTCAGAGGTAAACTCTCGTATGTGGCCGGCAAAGGGCCTCACGCGAACAGCTGACTTGTGGGACTCACCTGGACCGCTGTCAAACGCTGTTCAGTGGGACACAAGTTGCCGTGAAACAGCCACTGATCCATGGAAGTCATCGGGTCAAGAGGCACCGGCTGCCCCATGGTATTCATCTGGTCAAGAGGCACCGGCTGCCCCATGGTATTCATCTGGTCAAGGGGCACCGGCTGCTCCATGGTATTCATCTGGTAAAGGGGCAACGGCTGCTCCAAATAATTCATCGGGTCCTGCGTGGAGCACCCCGGGTCCTATGCCAACATTAGCTGCTTGTAGCGTACCGGACCCTTTGCCAACAAGGGCTGCTTGGAGTACCTCATGCCCTATGCCAACAATGGCTGCGTGGAGTACCCTAGGCCCTATGCCAACAATGACTGCGTGGCGTACCCCGGGCCCTATGCCAACAATAGCTGCTTGTAGCGTACCGGACCCTTTGCGAACAATGGCTGCGTGGAGTACCCCGGGCCATATGCCAACAATGGCTGCGTGGAGTATCCCGGGCCCTATGCCAACAATGGCTGCGTGGAGCGTCCCGGGCCCTATGCCAGCAAGGGCTGCGTGGAGCGTACCGGGCCCTATGCCAACAAGGGCTGCGTGGAGCGTACCGGGCCATATGCCAACAAGGGCTGCGTGGAGCGTACCGGGCCCTATGCCAACAAGGGCTGCGTGGGACGTACCGAGCCCTGTACCAACAATGGCTGCGTGGGGTATACAGGGCCCTATGCCAACAATGGCTGCGTGGAGCATCCCGGGCCCTATGCCACCAATGACTGCATGGAGTACCCCGGGCCACGTGACAGCAATGGCCGCATGGAACGTCCCGGTCCCGGGCCCTGTGACAACGATGGCTGCATGGAGCGTAACGAGCCCTAGAACATCAACGCATGCGTGGGGCACTCCTGGCCTAAGGATATCAACGCAGGCGTGGAGCACTCCTGGCCCAAGGACAACAACGCAGGCGTGGAGCACTCCTGGCCCAAGGACATCAATGCAGGCGTGGAGCACTCCTGGTCCAAGGACATCAATGCAGGCGTGGAGCACTCCTGGTCCAAGGACATCAACGCAGGCGTCGAGCACTCCTGGTCCACGGACATCAACGCAGGCGTGGAGCACTCCGGGCCCTGTGACATCAATGCAAGCGTGGAACACTCCTGGCCCAAGGACATCAACGCAGGCGTGGAGCACTCCTGGCCCAAGGACATCAACGCAGGCGTGGAGCACTCCGGGCCCAAGGACATCAACGCAGGCGTGGAGCACTCCGGGCCCTGTGACATCAACGCATGCGTGGAGCACTCCGGGCCCTGTGCCATCAACGCATGCGTGGAGCACTCCTGGCCCAAGGACGTCAACGCATGCGTGGAGCACTCTGTGCCCTGTGACATCGACGCAGGCGTGGAGCACTCCTGGTCCAAGGACATCAACGCAGGCGTGGAGCACTCTGTGCCCTGTGACATCAACGCATGCGTGGAGCACTCTGTGCCCTGTGACATCAACGCAGGCGTGGAGCACTCTGTGCCCTGTGACATCAACGCAGGCGTGGAGCACTCTGTGCCCTGTGACATCGACGCAGGCGTGGAGCACTCCTGGTCCAAGGACATCAACGCAGGCGTGGAGCACTCTGTGCCCTGTGACATCAACGCATGCGTGGAGCACTCTGTGCCCTGTGACATCAACGCAGGCGTGGAGCACTCTGTGCCCTATGACATCGACGCAGGCGTGGAGCACTCCTGGCCCAAGGACATCAACGCAGGCGTGGAGCACTCCTGGCCCTGTGACATCAACGCATGCGTGGAGCACTCCGTGCCCTGTGACATCAACGCAGGCGTGGAGCACTCCTGGCCCAAGGACATCAACGCAGGCGTGGAGCACTCTGTGCCCTGTGACATCAACGCAGGCGTGGAGCACTCCTGGCCCAAGGACATCAACGCAGGCGTGGAGCACTCCGGGCCCTGTGACATCGACGCAGGCGTGGAGCACTCTGTGCCCTGTGACATCAACGCAGGCGTGGAGCACTCTGTGCCCTGTGACATCAACGCAGGCGTGGAGCACTCCTGGTCCAAGGACATCAACGCATGCGTGGAGCACTCTGTGCCCTGTGACATCGACGCAGGCGTGGAGCACTCCTGGCCCAAGGACATCAACGCAGACGTGGAGCACTCTGTGCCCTGTGACATCGACGCAGGCGTGGAGCACTCTGTGCCCTGTGACATCAACGCAGGCGTGGAGCACTCTGTGCCCTGTGACATCAACGCAGGCGTGGAGCACTCTGTGCCCTGTGACATCAACGCAGACGTGGAGCACTCTGTGCCCTGTGACATCAACGCAGGCGTGGAGCACTCCTGGCCCTGTGACATCAACGCAGGCGTGGAGCACTCCAGGCCCTGTGACATCAACGCAGGCGTGGAGCACTCCGGGCCCTGTGACATCAACGCAGACGTGGAGCACTCCAGGCCCTGTGACATCAATGCAGGCGTGGAGCACTCCTGGCCCAAGGACATCAACGCAGGCGTGGAGCTCTCCGGGCCCAAGGACATCAACGCAGACGTTGAGCACTCCGGGCCCTGTGACATCAACGCAGGCGTGGAGCTCTCTGTGCCCTGTGACATCAACGCAGACGTTGAGCACTCCGGGCCCTGTGACATCAACGCAGGCGTGGAGCTCTCCGGGCCCAAGGACATCAACGCAGGCGTGGAGCTCTCCGGGCCCAAGGACATCAACGCAGACGTTGAGCACTCCGGGCCCTGTGACATCAACGCAGGCGTGGAGCTCTCCGGGCCCAAGGACATCAACGCAGGCATGGAGCTCTTCGGGCCCAAGGACATCAACGCAGGCGTGGAGCTCTCCTAGCCCAAGGATATCAACGCAGGCGTGGAGCACTCCTGGCCCTGTGACATCAATGCAGGCGTGGAGCACTCCTGGCCCAAGGACAACAACGCCGGCGTTGAAAATGTCGCACACTCAGACGTCCGGCGAAATGGTGAGCGTTTCAAATGGGTCGTCAACAGCACAAACTGGGAGTGCTGGAAATCCTCAAGGAAATGGAATCACGTGGACATTACCATCAAATTCTACCGTGAACGATGCTCCTACTAATGCGGCTGAAATCCCTTCTAGTCCTATAGGACGTAATACTGCAGGAGGGCCCAATGTTTTGGAAATGCTGGCAGCTTCGCAAAGAGGTCATATTTGGCTTGCTTCTCCCGAGACTGATTTGTACACAGATGATATACTGAGAAGCCTTCTGGATTTTGATGACAATTGGAGCGTTGAAACTGAACACGATGTTTATTTTACGAGTGTAGCTCATGCAAACTCTGCTTTGCAGCTAGGTCGTGATTTGTTTGAGGAGCCAGAGCCGCAAAGTGCCATGTGTGACTTGTGGGAAACGTTTAACTGCCTGGAATCTTTCAATAGTCAGTTACTGTTATCAAACGAACCAGAAAGCTCTAAAGCCGCGATTGAGCTGGAGGTGTCAACCCCCACGGCAAATGTTACAGAAGCAATTACGGGGTTCGCCAAATCGTTTAATGGACCTCTCACGTGGGAGGTGGATACAGATCGTGGAGTATGCAAGCTCGAAATCATGTCTACCCTTCATCCGAGTAATCCAAGTAATGAAAAGGCCGGTGCTCGATATGCACCCCAAAGTACTGCAACTCCTTCCAGCGGACTAGACGATCACGAGGACTTGAGCGGCCTCAGCGGCCTCGTCACGTTTCCTCTGAAACAGACGCGCGCCTTGGTCGGTCAAGGTATGAGAAGGTTTAACAAACCTGCGAGAGCAAAGAAGATTGGATTTTCTCTCGAAACGAAGAAACAAATCAGATTTGTACCCGAGGGGAAAATGAGCAAGCAATCAAAAATGACCAACGCTTTTGTGCGTGATAGGAAAAAGATGTCGCTACCTACGCTGTCGATTATTACCGAGCATGGAGGTGAAAAGAACCCGAACGCAATGAAAACCAAAGAAAGGAAACCCGCAATTTTTCGTAAAAAGAGCAAACCGGTTCCATCACATGAGCAAACCCCCAAATTAAAGAAGCATAATTTCAAATCTTCAAAAACTGCATTTAGCTCTGCAAGAATATCAAAGAAAACTGTCAAATCGAAATGCTTGCCAACCGCAAACTATTTCGACGGACAACTGAGGAAGTTTCGATTGATCGCTTCTAAAGCCACCCCTCGTGAAAGGTGGACTAGGAAATACAGGCCCATCATGCCGAAAGCTCACGAGTGTCAAGCGGACGAAGATAATGCGGTAGCCAACAGACTCGATGGGGCTGCGCACGAGACTTCGCACCCGAGACATGAGACTTCTAAAACACCTGAGAAAACGCAAGATGCCTGTTATATGTCTCCATTACCTCAAGCTGCTTTTCCAGATGAGACTTTTCTCGAGGTTAGTAATGTGGCCAAATTTATTTTTAATTCTGCATTCATTTCAATACTTGGAAACCAATATTGGTCAAATACGAAAGTTATCCATCCTTTCGTCCCTCTTTTCGTTATCATGATTTCAAAACAATAATCACTTGCCTTTTCCCCAGCCTGGCTCAACAGTCGGTGCAAATTCGGATCAGCACGTGATCAGAATCCGTGAAAACGCTGACGCTTCTGAAGTTGAGAATGTAGACATTACAGCGGCCGGCGCAAAAGAATCAGCGTCTGGAGCATCTAATGTACCCGCGGCTCATGAGGCAGATGTAACACTAGAAGCCTCTGAAATATCAGCATCTGAAAAAGCTGAACAATTATTAATGGCCGGTAATATACATAGATCAGCGACTACAACAATAAAAGATCTAGCAGGTGCTGAACCTGCTGTCGCTGGGGAAGAGATTGTGTTCGAGTTGCAGACTGTGGAGAATGGCCGGCCTCTTTGTGAAATTTGCGGGAAACGTCTCAGCAACGGCTACAATCTGGTGCGCCATGTCAACTCACAGCACAAGAATCTTCAGGGGCGCGGAATACAACAACAACAACCGGTAAGAACGTTTTTGGATAAAGATTCATCGGCAAAGCTCGAGTTTAGTTTTAGGGTGACCTTTTATTCATATGTTATAATTTATTTTATTTTTATTTGGTAGACGAATAAATGATATAATTAGGTAACTCAGACAATCTTCGTACAAAAAATCCGAGAGATTTCAGGGGGCCTCTTATTTGCTATGCAAACATGTTCATTGCATACTGACCTGTAGTAAGATAACTTTTTCCATAGGTCCCTGGTAAAAATTCCAATCTTTTCATTTCATATATTGGCTGTTGGAAAGTGCCCCGTTGTTGGATGGGATCTGATGTTAGATAAAGGTACTTTCAATTCACGAATAGCCTCTGGCACACGTTTAAATCATAAACCACTCATCTTACGTAGGTATATTTGTTGTGTTTCGCTCTATAGCCCTTTAAATCTTGGTAGGTACCTAAGGGCAGCCAGGAAAACCCATGAAGTATGAACTATATTATCTACCTGTCACTGGCATTTCTTGCATGAGTCGATTAGTGATTAAAATATGAATTTTATAGTCGGATCTGAATCAAGAGCAGAAGCTGGCCATGCAACAGGAGCAGGAGGGTGCTCGCAGCGCATTGGTCCTAGCCGAAACAAAGGTAATCGCGAATTGACAATATATCATCATTTGACATGACAATATAATATCATTTATAATATTTATGATTATTCAGTCATGTTTAAGATGTAAAACATTGAGAGATTATCGGAACCACTTTTCTCTAAAAGCCTATCTGTAGGTACGTACGAATTGGTACTAAACAGAATTGTAAATCAACGGACCCGGTACTTAATTATTTCAATTAGAGTAGTGTGTATCGGCAATGATCGATATTGGGAATTGTTGAACGTCCTCGTACCTATAGTTGTAATTACACAGATCACACATTTTCAGGGAAAGAAGAAAAGGAAGAAGAAAAATCGTAAGAATGTGAAGAAGGAGCCTATTATTAAAAAAGGGGCCTTGCTGATCAACGCTAAAGAAGATTGCGGAGAAATGGCACCAAACTATGACATAAATGTAAGTAGCATAATATATTATTATTATCATAAAATGTTTTTATTTATTTTCATGGAATATTGAGCTAAAAGGAAAACAACATTTCAGACACTTTTGAATATGCAGCTAGCTGCGACTAAGAAGAAGTTGATCAAAGATGGAGGTTTGCACGATATTTCGGGTGCAGATTCAGAGGTCCCACCAGCTGACGTCAACCATGTAAGACAATAGTTAGTATCTTCGGCCGAAGGACGAGAATCTACTCATTTGGATTTGGAACCTTGGGATAGTCTTTTAACTTCGAAGATTATGGCGATAACATTGTGATAGTCGGAACCATGTTTTAGCTATAGGAAACGCTGCCCCCGTGTTCGCGTTGAAGATGAGCGTAGCTGTTTGTAGCAGATAAAGAAGTGTCGATGTACCAACTTCAGCTCGATTGTAAGAAAGTTGGTTAATTAGCAGTCCCAAGTTTAGTAACACACAGACAGTCACAATGAATTTTGGGAACATTTTTGTAAAATCCCACATTTATGTTTAATTTCCGTATTTTTCGTATCCGTATTTTGATGAGGAAGGGAAAGGAGAATGACCATGAAAACGCAGTTGAGAAAAAACATATAACATGAAAATTTCACAAAAATTAGAGCTGGAATTTGGTCACACACACATAAGTGACTTTTTTTGGGGCTAGTGATATTGAAGATTTCGCACTTGCTCGCTACTCTATCATATAGTATATCCACATTAAGCTGAATCAAATCAATGGACAAATTGATAGTCAACTAAAGAAATCGAGACAATTCATATCACAAGAGTAGTTTCAACAGGAAAATAGACATCTGATTTCTGGTGTTGATAACTAGGCCGCTGCAGCAGTATTCTACCATTTCAGATGAGCGAGGGGGCAGAGTCTCTGGCTGGGGTGCCGTCAATCCCGCCTCCAGCCTTACCTTCGGCACAGGTTGACCTCGACGACTCGGACCAACTTATGGCCGAGTTACTCTTATTCCTAGAGGTGAACTTAGTTTTCTTATGCTATGAATATTATCAAAATAATTTTCTAAAATACAACAACGTAAACCTTTACTTGTTCGTTAATTACATGGATAAGAATATCCATTATAATTCGCTTAGCTTGTTAGATACCAGAAGTATCATGGGGCCCCCCCCCCCCCCCCCCCCCACCTACGACCATGATTGTCAACGTATAAATATAAAAGATTATCATTCATTCATGATCAATCATAATCATTCGGAAATTCATTTCATGGAAACTGCAAATTCTGAAACTGAGGCATTTTCCAGCAAAGGTTATGGGGGAAATGTTGTAGGAAAAAAGAAAAACACACCACCAGGAATGGCTAGGCAGAGAAAAACTTCCACAAAAACGTAAAATAAAGAATTGTTAATCAGGCTCATAAATTCGGCTCATAAATCGGTTGCAACGCGCTGATATGATATAAAAAGAAACATATTGGACTCAGTGGTTTATTGGTGTAAACACGCGGCCATTTTTCAAAATGTATTATACGCGAGCACCGCACCTCTTTTTTACCAGACCATTATCAATTTTATTGTTTACATTATGGACTCTTCGCACTTACGTATACACAGCTCTAAAATACATATTTTTGTGAGTAATTATGGGATTGTAAATTTAAAAAAAATACTTATGTATTTCCTCTGGCCTCGACCTTTATGCAAAATTTATCAGGGATCTGGACAGATCCCTGATACCTACTTAAAAATACATCGCTTTCTACATAACAGTATTTAGTGATTCAGACCTATCCAAAGTCAGTAGTCTGAATTGTAGATTATTTTCCGAGCAGGGGCCGTCTTTGGATCTCCCGGTCGCAACACCGATGGACGGAGGAGGTAACACGGTGCCGCTGGAAGATAACCTCGACAAAGTCATTGCTGAGGAGTACTTCTGCCTGCAGGTGAGCCTGGCACACTGAGAGAACTGCAATCAAACACACAGCGCGGTGACAACATTATAAATGAGATTTTCTTCCTGTTGCAGGCTTTGGATGAGGCAGAATCTGCACCTCCGTAGCCGGGAAGTTCTGGAAGAGCTGCCTTTTTCGGAGCTTCTGTGTATTTCTCTTAACCAAGCGGCCTAGAGTTTAGTCTTAGTTTTATGAAAGCAATAAGTTTTCGACCAAATAGTTTTGGTTTTGAGTGGCACTCGATTTGGTTCCCACGCCCAAATAGTTTTGTTTTGACAGGCGCCTGATTTTGTTAGCTCCCAGTCCCACTCCCACTTCGTTTTTGTTTAGATTGAGAGTTTCACTCCCGCACTCAAATAATGTTTTGTTTTGCGTGCGCTGTTTTTATTCAGCTTTAATTCAATTTTTATGTTAATTAGTTTCCAAGCTTGGAACCTGCATGGATACTATCACGTAATTTGTATAGTATTTTACCCTTGTTTGAATGCTAATTTGAATTGGCCGAATTGGGCCTTGGGAGCCCACCTCCACCAAGTGGTCCATTTGATACAGGAGAAGAAGTTGGCCGAATTGGACCTTGGGAGCCCACCTCCACCAAGAAGTCCATTTGAGACAGGAGAAGAAGTTGGCTGAATTGGGTCTTGGGAGCCCACCTCCACCAAGTGGTCCATTTGATACAGGAGAAGAAGTTGGCCGAATTAGGCCTTGGGAGCCCACCTCCACCAAGTGGTCCATTTGAGACAGGAGAAGAAGTTGGCCGAATTGGGTCTTGGGAGCCCACCTCCACCAAGTGGTCCATTTGAGACAGGAGAAGAAGTTGGCCGAATTGGGCCTTGAGAGCCCACCTCCACCAAGTGGTCCATTTGAGACAGGAGAAGAAGTTGGCCGAATTAGGCCTTGGGAGCCCACCTCCACCAAGTGGTCCATTTGAGACAGGAGAAGAAGTTGGCCGAATTGGGTCTTGGGAGCCCACCTCCACCAAGTGGTCCATTTGAGACAGGAGAAGAAGTTGGCCGAATTGGGTCTTGGGAGCCCACCTCCACCAAGTGGTCCATTTGATACAGGTGAAGAAGTTGGCCGAATTAGGCCGTGGGAGCCCACCTCCACCAAATGGTCCATTTGATACAGGTGAAGAAGTTGGCAGAATTGGGCCTTGGGAGCCCACCTCCACCAAGTGGTCCATTTGAGACAGGAGAAGAAGTTGGCCGAATTGGACCTTGGGAGCCCACCTCCACCAAATGGTCCATTTGATACAGGTGAAGAAGTTGACCGAATTGGGCCGTGGGAGCCCACCTCCACCAAGTAGTCCATTTGATACAGGAGAAGCAGTTGGCCGAATTGGACCTTGAGAGCCCACCTCCACCAAGTGGTCCATTTGAGACAGGAGAAGAAGTTGGCCGAATTGGGTCTTGGGAGCCCACCTCCACCAAGTAGTCCATTTGAGACAGGAGAAGAAGTTGGCCGAATTGGGCCTTGGGAGCCCACCTCCACCAAGTAGTCCATTTGAGACAGGAGAAGAAGTTGGCCGAATTAGGCCTTGGGAGCCCACCTCCACCAAGTGGTCCATTTGATACAGGAGAAGAAGTTGGCCGAATTGGGCCTTGGGAGCCCACCTCCACCAAGTAGTCCATTTGAGACAGGAGAAGAAGTTGGCCGAATTGGACCTTGGGAGCCCACCTCCACCAAGTGGTCCATTTGAGACAGGAGAAGAAGTTGGCCGAATTGGACCTTGGGAGCCCACCTCCACCAAGAAGTCCATTTGAGACAGGAGAAGAAGTTGGCCGAATTGGGCCTTGAGAGCCCACCTCCACCAAGTGGTCCATTTGATACAGGAGAAGAAGTTGGCCGAATTGGGCCTTGGGAGCCCACCTCCACCAAGTGGTCCATTTGAGACAGGAGAAGAAGTTGGCCGAATTAGGCCGTGGGAGCCCACCTCCACCAAGTAGTCCATTTGATACAGGAGAAGCAGTTGGCCGAATTGGACCTTGAGAGCCCACCTCCACCAGGTGGTCCATTTGAGACAGGAGAAGAAGTTGGCCGAATTGGGTCTTGGGAGCCCACCTCCACCAAGTGGTCCATTTGAGACAGGAGAAGAAGTTGGCCGAATTAGGCCTTGGGAGCCCACCTCCACCAAGTAGTCCATTTGAGACAGGTGAAGAAGTTGGCCGTGGGAGCCCACCTCCACCAAGTAGTCCATTTGATACAGGAGAAGCAGTTGGCCGAATTGGACCTTGAGAGCCCACCTCCACCAAGTGGTCCATTTGAGACAGGAGAAGAAGTTGGCCGAATTGGGCCTTGAGAGCCCACCCACCTCCACCAAGAAGTAGCTTTAAGAGAGGGGAAAAGTCACACGAATTTGTGGAGTGCTTACTTTTCGCTTGATTTTCGAGTTTACCTACCTTGTGGAAAATAAGGATAATCTGTGCCAGCCCATTCTTAATGCATTATTTTGAATTTGAGAGTTGCAGCTTTAAATCAACTGCTGCAGCTGTAAGTGCCGCTTTAATTGAAATTTGGCCAGAATGTGAAATAACCGACTCAAATTTCTTGGTATATATGGAAGTAAATTGTTGGCATTGGAATTGTAAGCACGGGAATTGTGCACTGCTTTCCACTGTGTTATCTGTTTTTGGGGGTCCAATAAATGCTGAACGATTCATAAATTTTGACCGGCTTGTCCTTCCAACATTTCCTCCCAGCACACAACCAAAAGTCGAAGGTGATCGGGGACCATGGAAGTTAGTAGACTTGGCTGAACAATCGTATTGATGCCCAAACAACCTGTTAGCGATAACAGGCTTATTTGTATTCTCTGGTTATACCCGAATAATGTAAAGAACTAGAAGGTAAACTAAAAAATTGTTATGGGCTGTGGCGTAACTTCAAGTCGGAGGCCTCGAGCAAAATAACACTGGGGCCCCCTCGCCGCCCCCCCCCCCCCCCCCCATAGTGTTCAGAATTTATAAGTTACTGGGAAAAGTACCAGATGTAAAATAATTGTCATCGCCTTATTTTCGGACTAACTTACGTCGATTCACCAACTCCCTTCAAAATAACAAAGGTCATCGCCATTTTTTTTGGATTAGCTTATACGAAATTTCATAGATATAACAAATCTTCGAACCCGGGGGGTGTAAAATATTTCTCATCGCTTGCTCAGGAGGGCCCCGGACCTCGCAGATTCCCCCCGAGCCCGGGGCCCCCGAACACTGGTGTGCCTGCTCCCCTCTAGTTACGCCACTGGTTATGAGCATTAATAAACTTCTACACCGATGAGTTTAGACGAAGTAATGGATTCCTCAGATGATCTGTACTCCAGGCCTATACGTACGGTACACCATAATGCAATTTTTTTAAAGAGGATGTGAGAATTTGGAGTCCTGAGTCCTGACACGTCATGGAATGGGATGTGAAGGGTTACGGCGAAGGCCGTGTCCCTTTTTTGGAGGTACTTCTTTACATTTGTCTGGAATAATTGAGAGAAAACATTTTATTTCAGGACAAATTATGTATCGTACGTGAATATAGCTTTTCTTTGAAGGAACCAAAAGCAATGCCCTTATAATCAGAAACGTAGCGAAAGGGGGCATGGGGGACACGATGCCCTGGGCGTTGGTCTCAGGGGGTGGGGGGGGGGGGGGGAGGGAGATAAAGGAAAGGAATATGGGAAAAAGAAGAAAAATCGAATGGAAAATTGAAAAGAGAAACACATCTATTCTCCGGACAGGTATGGTTAGAAATTTTTGCGGACCACTTGTCCATCGGTACTCTTGCTGTTGGCATACTAGGTATTTGGGGGATACATTTCCATACATTTGCAAAGCGGTGTCATTTTGTGAATCAGCTCGTACCGAAGCGTGTAACATAACAGTAATTCACAAAAGCATATCCAAGCCAAACATTTGGTTAAATTCACAACGATTTTACCGTTTCACCCTCCTCTCACTACCCCCCTTCCCCGGCCAGTAGGATAGACATGGGGACGCAAATATTTTGGGTTTGCCCATGGCGCCCACGACCATAGCTACTCTTCCGCAACGGTGCTATATACAATGCTCTCGAAAATGAGCAACTTGTACTAGCTTCCAATTACAGGTACTGATTATTCCATTATGCATTAATGAGCAAAAAACAATGCGAATGAACATACGCTTCGTGTTGACACTTTCTTGGCCCACCAACCCGTCAATGAATCGGCATGCCGACTGCCGAGCTAAGGATGATATCACCGCAAGGTGTGTCTATATACTCTACACCGAGAGCCCGAGTATTGGGCAAGACCAGCAAGGTGTGTAGCTAACCTACGTACTTACCTGCAAGCCTGTCCCAGTCAGTAACCTAGCGACTTTCACGGTGTACAGTTCAGACCAACCAGAACACTAAGCTGGATAGCTCTTGGCATAAGGCAGCTGAGCTCAGAAACAAGGTGCTTTCATATGATTGCGTTGTTTGATGTGTGATCTTCAAGGCTAGCTTTGGGCTAAAGTGTCCTGGAATTTAGGGTTCGGTGCTTCGCGTACGAGTCGCGGAAGCAATGTATGAGATCATCGGTACAAGAGAGTTTGGCTAAGAAGAACCGAGAATGTGATATTTGTGGAAATGGCTCTGCTGTCGAGTTGCTACTGTTGCGATCTTCTGATAGCATCGGTTCTGCTGGGAATTTACGCTTTGGTAACTATGCTAGATATAATTATTATTAATTGAATAATTAACACTCATAAGTTCTGAGTTGGTAATGACTATGCATGGGCTCGATTCTTGGCCAGTAGGAACTAATGAGTCACAGCCAAGAATTTGAAATAACACGAGCTCAATTTGTAATGAAATTCTTCCGACGAACCACATTTTTGAATAATATTTATATACGTAAATCTGTGAAAACTGAAAAGAGAAACGAGTAGGCATAGGTATTAAAATGATGTTGACTTAGTAACCTCAGCTCAGGTTGTATTGTATTGCAACAGAGTGTAGGGTTAACTTTCACCTCTGGTTTATGTCTCATGCCCGATTGTTCTGGGAGAGCACATGGGAATTTGAGGTAGATCGTCACAGGCATCTTCATGTGAAGTAATCTGGTAGTTTCTTTACTTTTTAATACCCGAGCCATTTTGTATACATGTGTGATGGACAAACGAGACAAATGATAAAATTTGGTGCAATAATGTACATGCAAAATTTTGTTTGGGACTGCAAGTAAAAGGAGGCAGTCGTTCGTAATGGTCCTCTGTTAGCCATTAGGTACGTGACGAACATGTTCCAGAGTTCGAGTCCTAGGGATTATATACAGTCTTGACTCTAGGGTGGCGTAAGTCTGTTCGTGTAAATATTTGAAAATACTCCCACTCTCCCCGAACTGCTTTATATTTTTTTGTTACTGTCATTCTTAAGTAATTATCTTTCAATTTGCAAAGTACATATCATTCTGAACACTCGAGAAATTATTCATGTTCAAGTTGTTTCATGTCCATGTTGTTCCATGTGTGAGACGCCAGGTAAAGATGCTCAGCTAAATCGTACGTGCACCTCTGTGTTTCAGGTGGCCTATGCAATCGCCTTCACAATCGAACTCTGGTGGCTTCTAGAGGCGGAAGGTGACAGATGATATTTATGATCTAATTTTTACCTGCTGTTATACTACTAGCTCTATCAAAGAAACACAACAGAACTCCTCGTGAAAAATATTAGCAGTTACAAATTGCATTAAATACCTTACGGCGAGATTTCGAATTCGATCTAATGTAGGTATAATGACAGGATTGCGACCAGGTACAATATCGCTAAATCACGGAGTAAGCAATTATTCTTACCTACGAGTATTGCTATTAGTTCCCCACTGTGTGCTTCATAAACCCTAAATTGTACCAAGAATTAATCCCAGGGCAATATCCACCTAGGTCTGTATCAAATTCAGGTTGACCCCTTCGAGTAAGTCACAAAAATCATAATTCATACGCGAATTAGAGCTGCATGCGTGGATTTGTCCATGTCCAAGAAGGAAGTTGGTAGGTCGGTGCCCCCTGCTAGGAAGCTACTGTCGTCGCCGCCTAGCTGACACCACGCGTAGGTATCGTGGTATCGTCTTCCTCCACTTCCTAATCAAGAACATGCATTGTTCATTCCAGACGTTCTGCCACCACCGGCGTATCTGCTCTGCATCGGATATTTTCTATTGTTCCTGCAAACAGCACTGCTATTGCACGGACTGTCTGTTGTAAGTACAGTACTTATGTGCTCATGCTATTGCAACTGCAATGTTACACCTACAATCTACATTATGATTCGTCCCATTTACCAAGACGATTGAAGGAGCTACCAAATTTTTTATCATTTTCACTGCTGATTGACGCGATGCCACTCCCCAGCGGGGATTGATACGTCTAATGTGTTGTTAATGGTACCGCATGTTGAAATAATGTATAGAAACTAAGCCCCAAAAACACTGTGAAAATGGCTAGAATATATTTCAAATTGTTAATCAACACAGAGGATGGGGGCGTCGGGCAGGGTAGTATAATTTGTCCGCGTCAAATACACTACATTTTACTGGCTGCTAGGACGGGTTGATTGTGGGCACATTTTAGTAATCAACCTGATAAACCATTTTCGTAGGTATACTCTATTGAAAGTGTTTGTACATGCTTACCTATATATGTACCTACCTAAGGTATGCCTTGAGTAGCATTTTACTTTCTTTAGTGGATTTTCTAAAGAAAATTGAATTCATTATTATTCTTCTAGAACCTAACATTCTTTGTGCTCTAAATCTAGGATTGACTCTGGAATTTTATTCTGTGCTTTCTTATTACCATGATGGGCGGCCACCATAAGCTCGGCACAGACTGGTTGGCCGGGTTGATTCACAGTTTCCTAATGCACATACTTGATTACTTGGTTGCACATTTTGATTAGGCAGGTACCTATTGAAAGTGTATGTGTGTTGGGATGTTGCAGAAGCGCAGTGTGTTTCTGTCGGGATGGCTCTTCGCACAGCTGATTGCCATTTTTCCAGAAGCTGGCCTGGTTCTCTTCATGAGTCTGCACCACTGGGTATGTCTATACACATAATTAAAGAATTAAGAGAATTAAATTTTGGCAAAGGAACTAATCGATGAGATCAATGTACCGTAAAAGACCTATCGATCACAAAAGGCTTGACGTTGCACTGTTGATCTGGCTGGATCTTCTATTACTTTCCAATGATTTTATTTCCTAACGATGTTTTTTCTGCTGTCAAAACATGATCACAAAACATGATCGCAAAATTGCAAGACAAATAAGTCCTTAGCGAGTTGGTGAACTCTGCCCTCCTGTACCTGCAGGGCCTTAAAATGTATGCTGCAGCAGCGCCCGTGAAAAAAAGTTACGCGCGTAACTTTTTTTCACGGGCGCTGCTGCAGTTGTGAGCTAATGGCTCCATGGACATGTAGGTACCTAGTTCTGCCCTGAATTTTCAACTTTATATAATTGTCAACCATGAGACATATTTTTGCAAGCTAGACATTACAGTGCATCATATTTTCCTAACTTCTGTCAAATCTTCCAGACATTAACGCACTTGTATGGATTGACGGAAATTACATGCTGGGTGTGCCGCCTACTCATCAATGTAAGTTCTGTTATACTCATAACTGTAGATATAGTTAATAAATAAGAGCAAGAAGGTATGAAGACTGCATGTACCAAAATTATTACTCTGATGAGATGAGACTGTTTACGTTGGCTATTTACATTTTGAACAACGGCAAAGAGAAGCAAGAAAGCATATTGTTATCAGCTTGAGCAAAATAACTTTTAAAAATGATTTTACAGCTCTCATATTAAAATCAATAATTCGACCCATTAGGTGCAGCTATGTTCCATTGCGTCAATGCATATCAGTACTTGATTAGAATACATTTTGGCAATAATTGAAAGTTATTAGACTCAAAACATTATAAATTATCTTCATGAAAAAAGTTTTTCCCACATTATTTTCACCAGCAACTGTCGATTGCTTGCAGGTGACTTGTGCATTGATAGTCCACTCGCTGCATGCGCAGTGGAAAGAAGAGATGGACGTCATGCGCAGTCTTCATGCACTCAACATGGTATGCAAAGCGTAGTTGACTGATCAATCATTGATGAAATTAGTTCACATATTGGCACGTCACACAAAGCCTCGCAATATCTATCATGGCTACATATACTTCAATGGTTATCTCTTAATATTTACAACTTGATTTTATTTTAAATTTACTAAGCCTGAGTTGGCAATTCTTGCACCATGGAATTGATTGACGGGTGATTCCAGACAAATGCGGTACCACAGCGCATGCCGATTGTTGCTGAACAAGCCCTGACTGGGTTTACTAACCGCGGCTATTCAAAATCATTGAATGGCTCTCTTAGAAGGTGAGTGGACCAAATAAATGTATGTTCTCAAATTTCAATAAACTTATTCAAAATTTCAAATGGAATTATATACTTGTTAAATACCTCTCTGAAAGCCATATATTTTTCCAGAGTACACGTGGCACCTTTAAACAACGTTATACCTTGTGAGCCAATGTTCAGCGAATTCAATGCCAGTGCATACAACGTTCAACAATCTCAAGTATCAATACACAACAACCTACGTGCCTGCTCTCTATTAGACCTTCGTGGGATCGACCCAAGCTTTGACAAAAGCTTGGGTGCCGCTGCTAACTACACGCACAGCCTCGATCGAAGGCGCGTCAAGAAATGTGTCAAGTCAGTGTCGGTAACGGATGTGACTGGCTGGCACGAGTGGAATGCCCAGCGTCTAGTAGCTCGCAGATCGCTGGGCTCTGGGGAGCTGCTTTACAGAGATGTGGCACTCTAGTCCTTCTTGGCGAATGGTCTTCGTAATGCCAAATAAAGCTAACTGTTAATCTATATTGAGTTAATACCTATGTGAAATGTTATATTTTGATAGAGATTTATGATATATGTGCCAAATGAAAGGACAGCATTGTTTATTTTATACTGTGTTTTGCAATTTAATACGTCCATACCTACTACACAATTAAATGTTCCATTCCATTATCACAATATTTGCAGCAAATTTAATTAACTTGTAGGTATTGTATTACTTGAGGAACTATTTGAGGGAGTTACTACTTCTGTGTTTTACCTACTACGACCTTTACCGACAAATCCCAAAAATTAATATTATTTAATTTATTCATGGACTGGGCTGATTAAATTTTTTGTTAAAATCCGTCGTTTCGCGGTTTGTTGCCGTTGTAGGGAGTTTTGGCAACATCGCACGCTGACAAGAGGCAACACCGCGCACCTCTCACACGTTCACGAGAACAATACGCGTGGTGTGTTTTCATTTTGATTGTTCTTACCCAAAAATTTGCCAGCTTAAGGACTCTATATTATAAAATAACATGGTAAGTTCGCCTGATAAAATGTCAAATGAGTATTTAATGATATAGGCATTCAGGAGGAAAAGATTCTATAATGTTTTTTTGTGTGCAAGATTTAAAAGTTAGGTTAACTGGTGCATTCTACATATTATCTTGCAGGCTCGAAAAAAATCCAAAAGAAACAAGGTAATGGCAAAATTTGCCGTTATGAAGAAAATGATCAAGCCAAATGACTCGAGAATGTGAGTTTTAAATGTCTTTTTGCTTGCCATAGATATCATTTATTTGGGAACGTTCGTGTCAGAGGTTCGTTTGGTTTCTAATTAACTAGGTACTTACTCGTTGTATTTTAGCAAACCAACGCAGGAGAAGATCCTGCTGAAAAAAAGGACGGAGGAAGCAAAAATCAAGGCTGTGACAGCGTGAGTAACGTCAGATACTTTGATGATATTGTGATCAGATCTGTACAATGGAACAGATGAAACTGCCATGGCTCGACAACTGTAGGTCTCTGTAACCAGTTTCGCTCATAGTCCTGCTCTCAATTGCTACCCATGTTGCAAGTGTTTTCACATAACATGCGATAAATATGGGTATACTCTTAGAGTGAACAAAGCTGCGGACATATGGTTTTTTTTTGCAAGGGTTAAGTAGGTACCGATCAATTTAAAAACCAAGTAGGTACCTTCAATGGAGTGGCCTTGATTTGGCTAGAAAAATTGAAACTAAAGTTTCTTTTTGGCAAGGGCTTCTTTACTCCACCATAGGAAGTTAGTAAACATATGTTCTCAAATTTTCCGTTTTTTTATTTCGGCCGGGCCTATTCACACACCTAGATGTTCACCGTAGGTGCTGGCGGAAAGCCTATTTGCACTCCTAGGTGTGCGCGCTCCTCAGAGATAGGCTATTTGCACTCCTAGGTGTGCGCGCTCCTCAGAGATAGGCTATTTGCACTCCTAGGTGTGCGCGCTCCTCAGAGATAGGCTATTTGCACTCCTAGGTGTGCGCGCTCCTCAGAGATAGGCTATTTGCAGAATGGGGGAGTAACCTCATCCTTGCTGCAATCCTATTCGCACACCTAGGCTTGTGTGCCCAATGATTTGAAATGCTATTCGCGCACCTAGAATTGTGAGCACAGTTTTTTAAACTCTATTTGCACATCTAGACTTGTGCGCCCAATGTTTTGAAACGTTATTCGCACACCTATCACAATTAGAATTTGCAAAAGAGGCTGTGCCGGGGGGGCGGGGGTGCCATGCTACGATAAGAGTGTGAATAGGCCAACAGTAAATTGGTCGCACAGTTATAAGCGTGTGAATACCTTCCGAGTGAGTTGCTCCCACAAGTTAGGTGTGCGAATAACCTTCCAGCGAGAACAGCGCACACTTATAATAATGCGAATAGGCCCCCAGTACATAGGTTGTCCGTTTAATTTCGATGACTTCTTACCCTGTAGCATTATATTTTAGACACGTTTATCTTTTTTTTTCTATCTGGCTCAAAACCACACCTTACCACAGTAAATTTCATGTGTTGCATGCAGATGATTCACTTTCCTTTTAGAAGTTATATAATATGAAGTGATCCTAGGTAGTAAATACCTATCCTAAATTCTACATATTCCTTATTACTAATTCCGCGATGGGGGGTGAGATAAGTAAAATCATGCAGCGAATTTTAAGATGGCCTAAAAAAAATCATATGTAAGCGTCAATTTGGAAAAGAGTTGCAAGATAACTTGAAATAAAAATGATGGCTCTTGATAAAACATAGGGTTTTGTCAAACTTGTAAAAGGGGACATGACCACAATTATATTGTTGATAGTACTTCAACTAAAAAGAACCAACTAGAACCTTCCACTGAAAAGTGGAAGATACCTGTCACTAATTGGTGTATTAACCATTTTTTGTCCAGACATGAAATCAAGCTTATCTGAAGTTTTTAGTCGTGTAGCATGATGCTCCGATTTTCTATTTATGCTCAGCTTCTAGGTATGACATTTTTTAAAGAAAAATTTTTCGACTATCATAAGAAATTTAGTTAAAATTGCTTTCAATAAAGATTAACTTTAGGTGTTTAAAGGTTATTTCATACATAATCTAATGTTTACAACGTCTGCCTTCACTCTTTTATCCGCAACAAACTGCAACACTATCTTCTGCGCCAGAGATGAGATTTGCTTGTTTTCCATCGGCCCAACCTGACACCGGCCCGACTGGTCGTGAGTCCGGCCCGGCCCGAGGCCCGACGGGGCTTACATTTTCCAGTCCGGCCCGGCCCGAAGTATTTGTCCAAACGTAACATCTGTCCAAGGCTGTCCGAAAGTCCGACTTGGTCCGAGAGTCCGACTCGGTCCGAGAGTCCGACGCGGTCCGCGAGTCCGACACAGTGCGAGAGTCGGCCGGCCCGGCCCGACATCTCAGATTCGATTCCCCTTAGTTCCCCTTCAGCGTGCCCAGTGCAAAATCATCAATGTTCTACATTTGCCTCTAATATCTTATTCAGTAACTGGAAACAATCCTCTCAATACATAATAGGTCTATGTTCAATACTGTCGCATAGCTTTGTCAGCGCTGACCGACAAAGGGTAGCGGCGCGACGTCGTCGGTACTCGGAGCACTATGGAATGACTATGTCTTAGACCAGGAAGCTATAAGTCGAAAGTCCGACCAGGCCCCACAGTCCGAATCGGTCCGACACGGTCCGAGAGTCCGACTCGGTCTGAGAGTCCGACAGTCCGACACGGTCCGAGATTCCAACGGCCCCAAGTCCGAGTCGGGTCCGGCCCGGCCCGGCCTGACATCTCAGATCCGAGGCCCGACAATTGCAAAAAAAATCTGTCCGGCCCGGCCCGAAAGTTGGGCCGGGCCGGACTTTCGGACCGTTCGGACTTTTTTTCCCATCTCTATTCTGCGCTACACAAATTGTGTTCGCGAAACCCTATGATCAACAAATGTTGTACCTACTGGAAGTTGGTATTCTGGGCCTTGCCTTCCTTGAGGATATATTTCCAAATGAAAACATTATGGTTTAAACTATTTTTATATAGTTAACAAATCTTACCTACATCACTCATGCCTTGTGATTGTGAAGATGAAGGATCAGTTCGCCAGAAAGTGGCTTTCAGACCCATTTATTCCACCGTTTGAGGGCCACATCGTTGAAGTTATCATTTCAATATTTCAGTATGTTGCAGGGATGTTGCGGTCCCGGTTCCTGAGTCTACAAACGATTCCATAAGGTTCCAAACGGTTCCATTTTTTAATGCACTTGACAAAAAAATCTCCTACATTCTACCTTTGGTTCAGAGAGTGCTTTTTTGACAGTATTTTGTCACTTCAAGATCAATTTCACAGTGATTGGGATTAAGATTAAGTACAATACTATATTGCTGTGTTCTTGACTTGTTTGGTAGGTGTATTCATAATTCATAATTACTATTTTCACTATACATTGTTGGTCAAGCACAAAATACTTCCCTATTATATTACTCTTAGGACCAACCACTTTTAAAGCAATAACTCGCTTTGAACATGCTGTTTCGGCCATGTGTCAGAGTGATCTGTGAGATTGGTAGGAGTAATTAACTAAGACAGAATTTGAGTTATTATTATTATCAAAGATGTCAACAGTCAGCAGCTCACTATGTATACGAAATCCACAAGCTTTGCAAAAATGTTTGGTGTTTCGCTGTGCTACGTTTCTCACTCTCTCTCGCTAATGCTTTCAAATATTAATTCGGAACATAATTTTTCACACGACATCACATAGCAGCTAATTCCTTCTCCATATCTCTGAATTTAGATTGCCAGCAGACACAGAAATCCAGATATTTTTGGCTATCAAAAAATACCGTCCTAATTTAACTTCTAAATGTAAAGCAGATTTTACGAATGTAAATACAAAATATATCGCTCAAGTGTGGTGCTGGTATCAGCTGAAATCACGCGTTATACAAGCTTGGGAGAGACGAACAGCCGGCGACTCATTCTAAGCCTGAAGAACGCCTCAAAATATTTTTTTTACATTATATAAATTAACAGAAATTTTGAAGATTTACAAAAATTATATGAAATCTTCAAAAAAATAAGTTAGTGTGACATATGTCCAACAGGCTGTGGTAAAGTAAGGCTAACCCACACAAGTAAGGTTATTTTTCCGGAGATCCTATTCTTAGCTATTCAACAAAAAATCTTGGAAATCAAGATGCAAGCGCTTCGCATCAACATGTGAGTTAAAACCTTGCTAGGACACGACTACAAACGAGACGCAGACACATGGCAAAATTTTTGTCTAGAAGCCACACAAATTACACTAGAATCTCGTTTCAAGATAATTTGTCTTATCATTTGACAAGACCAATTTGATCATATCAATTTCAGCATTGTATTAATCAATCGGTCATTATTTGTTCTGCAATATAATATTTACAAGTAATCATATTCTCAGAGAGACGATTTAGATAACTACGGCACAAATATTTAATTACTCGAGTCAATTATTTTTGACCGATATTGAAGCAACTTAGGGATGTATAAAATTTTCATCAACTCTTCAAAAAATAAACAATATGAACTGTGCTAGAGGCTTAAAGCATTAACACTCTGTGATTTTTGACAACTCGACTTTTTCTGATTGCATTGGAGTTGAATTACTTATTTTACTGCAATACACCCCAAGTACATTTCGTATGCCATTACATCCCACTGCAACTACTTTCCCAAGTCTCGATTTACTTCCTTTCCATCCACTTTGTTTTTTCTGTTGAAGGTTCATAAGAGATGAATAGAATTCATATCTTTTCACAGGCCAATAACATCTTCTGCAATGTTTCTCGAGTATAACACACAGCTGGGGCCTCCATACCATATTATCGTAGACACCAACTTTATCAACTTCTCCATCAAATTTAAACTGGACATTTTCCAGAGTATGATGGACTGCATGTATGCAAAATGTAAGTACCTATTCAACAAGCTATGACCCTGAACAATCATTCTGTAATTTCTTGTATCTTTGAAAGTTAGTAAATCAAATGGTATGTTGCGAACTATAACGATATTGAAAAGTTATTCTATAGTCTAAACTGTATAAATATAATTGACATGTACACAAGACATCACTCACCAGTAATTAGTTTAATTCTGATTTGATCATAGGATGGAGACTTAAATTTTAAAGATATTGCTCTTTTTTTTTACAAAATTCAGAAGATGTATTGGAGTTTGCTATATAGCATAAGCACTAACACATATTCTGTTCCTTTTCCAGGCATCCCTTACATCAGTGAGTGTGTCATTGGCGAACTTGAGAAACTTGGAAACAAGTTTAGTATTGCCCTCAAGATTTGTAAAGACCCCCGATTTGAACGTCTTCATTGTATGCACAAAGGGACGTACGCTGATGACTGCATTCTGGAACGTGTTCGACAGCACAAGTGCTTTATTGTTGCTACCGTCGATAAGGACCTAAAAAGACGTATTAGGAAAATACCGGGTGTTCCGATCATGTACATACAACGACACAAATACACAATTGAGCGGATGCCCGAAGCCTACGGGGCCCCAAGAACCTAGGCATATTTTCGATGTTTAAGTGACACAATTTTTTTTTAAAATCTTGTTTGTCTCGTCGATTTTGCTACTCTGCAGTTCATCGTACTCCATGCTTATACTACTAGTTCAACATTTTCAATATTAATCAACATTAATAACATATAAATGATTGAATATTTGTCACACTAAAAAGTATATGGTTACACCTAGATCCTTGAGTAAGGGACAATGAGCAATGTATTGAACAAAGTTTGTAAGCTTGTCATTAATTTTGGCAAATTTTTAAGACGATATGGTAAAGAAATATTTGTAGGTATATGACATTCAGTAAATAAATGGGTAATATCCTTAAACTCGGATTTCCTTTTGTTTTCCCACAGAAAGTTGAATGTACCTAGGTATTGGGCAGATTTGATCACACTCCCATTGGATGGTCTGTGCACGGTTGTTGATGTACAGACCAATCACAAAAGAAGTAGACCTATTTGTAAGGGTGCAAGTTGGTCAGGGCGCTCTTCCGTCTACGAGCTGACTCCAGTCGCACAAATATGTAAGTAATAAGATTAATTTACACATCAGCAGAAACTTAATAATTTTTTACATCTGGCGTTTGGTTACAACGATATTTGTATAATTCAGGAAGGGGCCCTATTTCCTTCTATACGTAAATACAAAGTGTACGTAAGATAGAGGCCCCGTGATCTTGTGTATTACGATTTCTGCATTTTTTGAAAAATGTGCTGCAGATTAGACTAAAATACAGACACTTAATAAACTGGTAGTATCATCAATATTTGGTTATATATTCCAATCGAAGGGTTTCATATTTAAGGCGAGCGCTTATGAACCATTTTGTAGATAGCCTAGCCTGATAAAAATCAATATGACGATATCCCGGCCAGCAGCCACACAGGGTGGATTCGTACGAATGGCGCGAGTCACGGGTGGTGTTTCAAAACAATGGAGGGAACATGTTTTCACAATTTAAGTTGCAGTTTAAATTACCTTCAATAAAATTGTAGTGCAGGATTCATCCAAGGTGCTGGCTTCTGTAAAATATGTTTTTTTTAAAGTTTGCTTTGTTAATATAATGCATATTTTTCTTACTGACAATGCCATCGATGCGGTATCTGTGTCATTATTTGGGCAAATCTTTTTATTTTTACCTTACCCCTTTACCCTTGCCATGCCTTGAGCATTTATGTACCGTCAAATAGCTTTGCAATGCATTCATAATTATCTGCATGTGTTCTCCCCAGGTCAAGAATTGAAAACATGGGGCAGGAATATTGCCTGCGCTGGAATAATCACAATGAAAATCAAAAAGAAATGTATCCGCTTCTTCTGCGAACCGAAAAGTTTGTGGATGTGACACTATCATGTTCAGGGCAAATGATAAAATGCCACAAGGTAATGGTTTATTCTATACTCGATCATCAAAGAGTATAAACCATATATTATTATGTACAATAAACGTGATTATATTTTTCTTCCAGTTAGTCTTGTCGGCATGTAGTATCTACTTGGAGGAACTGCTGGACTCCAATCCATGTGCGCACCCTATCATCATTCTTCGGGAGATGAACTTTCCTATTCTTAAAATGCTTGTTGAATTTATTTATAGCGGAGAAGTGAATGTCAGCCAGGTGAGAGAAATAGTTAAAAACTCGAATATGCCCATCAAGGATCTTGTGTAGGGACGCTGTAGGTAGTATTTTAGTTAATGAAATGAAAATTTGTTTGTTTCTTAGAGCAAACTGAATGAGCTTTTGCTGGCTGCAGAATCTCTCAAGATTCGTGGTTTATGTGGAGCAGATGGTCTGACTGAAGACGATGCTGAGGCAATCAAAACAACTCAACCACGTCCGAGGAGATATGTTTTGCCGAGGGGTGCGTTGACTTTTCAACTAATGTTTCCAGTTCTTATCACATAATCTCATTGACTCTGTTAATGAATTGTTTCTGGAAGATCGGGGTTTTACAAGCACTTCACAATTAGAGCTATGTGATGATACGGAGTTTATAATGCCAACGTATGTTGGCGATCACAATTAAATGCGTTAGTCCACTGTTTTCGGTAGCATTTACTCATCTGAACTGAATTCATATTTCTGAATCAATATGAATATAATGAGAAAGGCAATTATAATTAATGTATTTACCATGACTATAAATCTACATTATTATTAGGAATATTGTGTGAAAACAAAACTAGGAACACTCAATTGCAATTGAGTGTTTTTTTATCTTATGCTCTACATTGACTTTGTGACATTGTTGCAGGAACGATTGCAGAACGAAGGGTCCCAGTAAAAAAGCAAGTCAACATTCAGCCAAAGCGTAAAAGAGAAGTTGGGAAGAAGGTAGCAAGCGAGGAAGAAGGTCATGAGAACACAGAGCCATATAAAAAGGTAGCGCCTTGCAAATCCAGATTGTGTATGAACATGATTGAGGTTTCGTACACAGTATGAGTTGACGTTTTCAGAAAAAATGCAACATAATAAGCTCAGGTTTAAATAGATTTTTGAAAACTGCGACCATTTAAAATTGCAAAACCTTGCTATAGGGAATCATAGTTTTGAGTTTCTCACTCAAATGTGGAGTCACCTCAATCCATGTGTCTCAAAATCCTCCGTCTCTCTCGAACTGATTTTAAATTAAGTAAACTCTCTTTGGGACTTACCTTTCACTAAAGCCAGAATATCAGAGATTGATTCTCTGAGTGTAAATGGTTATTTTGAAAAGTATTATTGCATAGATCCATAAAAATGGAAAAAATTCATTTTTTTACCACCTTAATTGTTTTTTATTGTTGCAGAAGATTATTAAGCTTGAGAATGATGACGATGAGGAAGAAGAAGAACCAATTATGTTTGAGGAGGTGAGTGAAGGATTGTGTACTTAATATTAATGTCAAGAAACCAATTTGGAATTCAGACTGCAGGTCAGTCCATAATTTGTTTGTGCCCTCAGAACGACCCCATCCCTACTGCAGATGAAGACCTCTCTGTACCAGGTCCGTCAGGATTGAATAAAGAAATAAGTTCTGACACATGTACAGGTGAATACAATTAATTATAAATTACCATTCAGAATAATTGGATGTGGCCTCTCTAAGTTATCAATGAGACTATTTTGTGCATAATACTCCTGTTGGTTTGAAATTGCATATGGTGTTTGGTAGAAAACAAAAGGTTTGTTATTTAATGTGGAAAATTGAGGTAGCGACCTCTATTGTCCTACAATATAAATCATGGTTGTGTAGTTAAGAACGCCATGATATAAATTACATGTTAAATGTTGCAGCAAATCGTTACGGAAGCGTCAATGCCGGAGCATGTGTAAATTTTCTTAATATCTCAGTACGCTGGTAGCTAGTTTTCTTTGCCATGGACCGCAAAATCAATTTTTTACAGCATCCCAGCAATGCTAAGCACGGCACTCTGTTTTTTGTACAGAATTGCCTGTATTTTAATTTTTATGTTCTGTACGTACCTGTCTGCGGGTGCTTTGGCTGGTCCAAAGTTGACTCTCTTACTTTACTATCAGTTCTCGTGCACACACCCCAAATATAAGAAGACTTGGCTGCTTAGATAGAAAATAAAAACCATTTTCACTGTAATTAGAATTTGAAAGACTTAAGGCCTGGAGAAATATTAGATACTGCCTGTGCCATGTCTTTTGTTCCATAACAAAGTAAGGTACCATGGCACTCAGTTCTCTTTAGCAAGTCGCTTATAAGTGGTTCTTATGTTCAAGGGAGAGGATGGCCTCCTAAGGTGCGCTTCTATAGGCAATACACTAACGACAATCTCTGGGCTGCCCTAATGGAAGTTAAGAAAGGTATGCATTTCAGCTCTATCAATTGTAGAGGTTCTTACACTATTGTAGCACAAAATTATCTTGCTAAGTAAATTACTCTGCATGGTGGCAAAGAATCTTCATACAATTCAAAATCTTTGCGGGCCATTCAAGGAATAAGCTAAGTAGGTATGTAGGTACTTACCTAAAAAGTTAACTCAAGAATCGATCAAAGTGTTAACCCAGAACTGCAAAATAAGCAATAGTTCTCAATCGTCATTATTTTTCATTTGACCATCATAATTCTAGGGTAGCTATGGGCTGCTTTTATGATATGATGACGGCTACTGAAATGTTTACTACTGTTGCTACATTTTCTATTGGCTAGGAAGCTCAGTATACGGCGCATCGAAGGAACACGGAATCCCACGGAAGACTTTACGTAACTGGATGAAACGATGGAACATACAAAGCGCGTACCAACTTAATTTAGACAAGAAGAAAAAGACCCGACCAGACAATGTATTCTAATAGCAGGCTAGAGTAGGCTCTATTTTATCAAGGAAATATCATTATAATTGATTCTAATCTGCGAATAACTTAAATCTTATAGTTCAGTGTACTTTTTGTGATTGGGCAAACAAGGTGGAACCAAACCACACTCGAGTAATTAAAATAGAAACTTTCATAATATGTTTTTGTGATGTGAACTTTGTGTATAACACTATTTTACCAATGTTCAATATTGCCAAATATGATCAGTATTAAAACTATAAATTGTAAATCTTATGTAATGTATAGTTTTTTCTGCTATTCAATTGCTCTAGTACGTACTGCACATGCATATAAGAACAGCATGAGCATGATACTATGACAATAAACATTATTATTATTACTAGGGCTTCACGAACGCAATTTTTGTTGCGTCGAAGCTGAGCGTAGCGGTTTGTATGTAGCTGGTAAAAAGGTGGAGGCAGAAGGCCGATGAAAACCATGGAGCACCAAGCCAGACCATAGCCTTCTCGAAAATTCTGATCACTTGAAAATGTAGACAATTCTGACCTTTCTAATTGTTTCTCACCAAGCTGTCAGATAGCAAAACTATGACAGAACTATATCTCCAATCGAATAAAATCCCTTGGAGATACATTTCCCTCGCGGATTTACTTTCGATAACTTGAATGCACAAAATTGACAACATTTCTGACAAACTTGAAGTTTACAAAGCTGGTGTTATGTTTCGATGTGGTTTCGATGGTATCGAAGAGCAATATTCGAAATTGGGAGAATTGGGGAAAAATACGCACATTTAAATAAATTTTCATACTTTTCCAAATTTTCCCAATTTCGTATACTGCTCTTCTTTCTGTTTTGAAGGGGAGTGGTATTGAGGATTTTCTTGAAAAACGCATGGGCTCTAGTTGAGAACAAAAGTACTCACCCTGAAAATTTCATCGCAATCGACGCAGGCGTTTGGCCTGTAGAGCGCGCGCAAACACACATACAAACAAACAAAAAAAAAAAGTGTTTTTTCAGTGTTTTTTACATTATTATTAAATACTTTACTTGGACAATGGGACCAACTCCAATCGATCGCGTACCTGTGGTCGTCCGAGAGTGTGGCGGGGAGGGGGGGGGGGGGATTGAAGAAAAGTCCGAGTTCGATGTAATTTTTTAAGCAAATACGCGCTTTTCAGCCAATTTATTGGTTTTGGGCCTAAGCACCAAAATCTAATGCTGAGAATCCCTATTTGATGCCAATATCTTATAAATATTTTTTTTATTCATTTACACATTATCCCTGCCTAGGCCACATGGGGCAGTTCATGTAATATTCACTTAGTCACATCATGTGAATATAGGCTCCCTGGTCACATTAAGTCATAAGAAAATTCACTGACTCTAACTAAAGCTAATTGATTGATTGTTGTGTGTTATTAGGGTGAGGGTGATGAACCAAACCGAGCATAGAAGGGAGGAGGCGATAAACCGGTATCTATATACAAAAATGGCAGACATATTTGAGATTTGGAGACACTTTTTATATTGTAGCCTGCTCCTGCCCAAGAGCACCAATGGGACCACTGGCTGCACGTCCCTTCGGAAGGAAGAGACAAGAACAACAGGAATAATCCACACATTTTTGCTACCGAGTTGATTGATCTCTTCACAAATTGTCTGTTTATGTTAGGAGTAAATGCCTTGAGAAGACTTGAAAACAAAAAATAAGATATGTCCAGCACATAAACTGGGCAGAAACGGAATGTCTAGGCACCTCCTAGTTAATAAATGGGTTTCATTTTAATCAATCAGGGGCAATGAAACGCGACGCGCGGAGATTTTCTTTCATTGGAATAAACAAATAACAGATCGAGTGCTCTACGGCTACCTTACAGATAAATCACATAATCATCTCGCTCATGCACTATAATACACTGTAATTAATTTGAGTTTGCCACTTTTTGGGGATCTCATATCATAGAGTGCCATACCATTGAATCAAATGATTAAGTATTTGTCATTACCATTAAAATATGTATTTATCATTACAATTATTTGCCATTTTACTACTTATAAATCGTAAAAGAGTCAAATGATACTTTACTTCGAAGTCCACCAGGCTGTGGTAATCTTAGGCTAACACGACTGTATCTTTACCTATGTTCTGTATGTTTATCTGTTCTTTAGACGGTCCTAAAAGAAAATACGAGGTTCCAGTCATCGCGAACAGGTCGTTTGGGCAAGGGTGATCGGATTCTTCGTCCAAGTTTGCTCATTTCCATTGGCATGTTAGTCCTGGAATCGCCACCTAGCCCTCGGCTTTTTGGCTACGTGCTGCCAGGGAATATTTGAGAGGAAAGCCGGGTAAAGCTCGTTTTTTCTGGCTAGGACCAACTGTAGGTCCTCTCGGGATGGGTGATGCTCCGTCATCAGACGCGGATTTCAGGCTCAAATATTGGTCACCATACTTTTGGCAGGGTCTCGAGAAAATTGTCGAAAAGACGTGAGTGGAGTGATTTATTTATATTTTTTAAGGACCCTCTATAGGGAGTCTAGTCGAGTAGTGGGGTCATTATCTAAAGATAATCATCGATTGCTTAATTAATTATATTGACGTTAAATCCGCCCCTACATGTCAATACGTTGTACCACTACCTGCAGTAGCAACATAACAGCAGATACATTTGGCATGAAACACACAATATCCATACGCATGGGAGCGGATCGCATTGTTCATCTCATTCGACGCAACAGAGCTGTGGCAACTAAATTTTCCATCAGCACGAACTTTAAAACCATGCCAAATTTTAAAAAACGTATACGTTTCATTTCAGGGAAAGCCAACACACACGGATTCTTAATTTTGAGAAATGACGTTACGTTAAACTAATGCAATTTAATGTATATAGTAATCAATGACAGGAAGATGTTTTTGGGTACACATCGGAATTATTCGGATTATTTGTTATTTTTTCGGTCATCTATAGGCAACTGAACGTTCGCAAATCTATCTGGCATTTGTATAAAAAAAAATTATATATATATATATATATATATATATATATATATATATATATATATATATATATATATATATATATATATATATATATATATATATATATATATATATATATATATATATATATATATATATATTTATTTATATATATGTGTGTGTAAATAAATTTGCATTCTTATAAAAGACGATGCGGATACACGTCGTCTTTTATAAGAATGCCAATTGAAAACATGCATTGAACACCCATGGATATCTGCTGGGTATAGGTAATAATATATTACCTATACCCAGCAGATTTATCAGTTTATGAGATATTTTAATATTCTAGTGAAGTCGAAAACTGTGAGTGAAAATTTCCAGTGATTTTCTTTTTCATAAAATATGAACACAAAATGAATGCTGATTGTAACATAGCACTAAAAATCTTGACGTGAGCTGAGGGTACAAATAGCGGACAGTCTCCTCTCCTTCTCTGACGGTATAATTCAATCATTGCAACTGCCCGACCATTGACCTATCTCACTTCGCACCGTCTTTCAGGTTTAGCTACGGTTTTGTGCCAAAGTTTCTTTGCACCAATTCAAGTATTAACATGTTCTATTTTCGGCCATCTTCACGGAAGTCACCTTTGCCAAAGTGTTGCGCAGATTTTCAGACATAAACGCGCATTAAAAGACGTGATTTTTTTAAAGGATTTTGGCTAACTTCTTTGAGCATGTGCCCAGGGAATACAGATAACGCACATTAAGGAGAGGGCGACTTCTAGTAATGTTGAAGGCTTGAAGCACAGCCACTGCATGATTCATTTCAAATTCGTTGGCCAGACAAGTCTGGGAATCCAACAAGGCCTCACTTGGTTTGATTTTTTTAAGATCAACAAAAATTACACTTACCCCCTTATGCCTGTATATTCTAATTCGTTGTGTTACGTTCTGTTTCTTATGTAAACTGTAATGCTGTTGGAAACTATGGAGAAACTAGGAATTAGATGAGCGTAATGCGGATCGTTTAACCCCACCCCACCCACTCACAGTCCTGTTCGCAAGCAATTTCGGCTACCTACTTTTTTCCCCTTTCTAAAATACGGTGAGTATACTTGCTCTACACATAAAATATCGCATTGCCAAACAGGGACGTTATGGAGATGATGGATATGGACATCCCATTTTGTTCCCTGTGAAGTATAAGGAGATTCATATTGTGTAAAATTTTCAAACGGACGCGTAATAGAAGAAAACACGTGAACTCCTCCAAGTGACCTACTCCAAGTGAAGATCACGTAACGTTTCTAAGGGCATGCATGCTGGACATTTCGGGACGGAAGTTTAAGGGCGCGATTGATAAAGTATGTATGTGTATGGTATATCGAGTATATAATGTGGTATGAGTCCTTTATGAAGCTGGTACATACAAATTACTAACGCTTTCGATTTCGTGGGCTCTCCCCTTCTAGTTCTAAAGCACTGTGTGCATCGACCTTTTCGAGCGTTTTTTAAGATTGACAGTTTTGTTATAGGGGTTGGGTATGGGCCCAGCCCACGGTTTTGAAAGCATGTAAAATGCGTAATGTGTACTGGCTATTTAATGGCTAAACAAATTCAGAATCCCCGACATTGCATTCAGCCTTTCACGGCCACGGACGGACATGTTAATTAGTAACGCTTCAAAATAGGAAACGCAGTAGTCAGGATTTTTTGGGAAAACCATCTGAGTTTAGGGTCCACTTCCGCACTTGCGTCCCTGGCAGTGGCAGTCAAAGTTTCTTGGAAACTTTACAATAACAATTGCGTGCTATGAAGCCAACGTTGTATATATACGCACTTTTTCGGGGCTGCGCGTGTCAGACAATCGGTTTGGAAAATGCGCTGAAATCCGCAATACAAATAAAGGACGACGACGCAATAATTTGCAAACAAGGGTCAAGGCATCTGCTGCATATATGACGACGCCAGACGGCTAATAATAAACCGACGCTCAAAATCCTAGCACGTGAAGGAGCGACGTCAGTTGACGAGAAGATATCCTCCGAGAAGCATACACCGCGACTTGTGTCCAACAAATTGCTATTGTTCGTTCATTATACATACGTAAATTGTTACCAGTGATCGATTAAGAACTGATAACAGCCAAGGTAGGAGAACACTCATTCTTATAGCTATAATTCTGTCCTCTAGTTTTGATTACCTATGGTTATGCCTACCAAAATCAACAAATGACAGATTGAAAGAAATTTGTGATCAGAAGTTGGTTTGCGCAGAAGTTTCATATTGAAAGCATGAGTACTTTGATAAGCTTTGACTTAGATCGAATAGTTTTCTTAAACAGCCAGACTTTGATATTAGATTTAGATTTTCTGGCGCACATGCTTAGATTCAAAGTGTCACTTAACGAATATACTTTAGGCTTTCAGCCACGAGGATACCAGCACAAATAATGGCACAAAAAGAGTCCGGGTGAATGAAACTAACGGTGATAAAACTTAACGTCTCCTGTTAAAAAAAACTCAACTTTTGGCACAAGTAGCTGAACGCATGTAGCAACCATTCCCCAAAATAATGTGTGAAATTCGCTCCGAACAATAATAATTAATATGTTACCTTGTAGAAAAGCATTAATCTTAAATAATAAAATTGGCAACAGATACGCTTATTATGAAATGTTAATGTCCTGATACGCATTGGATACCACATTGCATTACTTTCGGCGTCTTTACAACACTCCGCAATCCTTTTCTCTCTAAGGCCGTTTTTCCTTTGGCTAGATTCCATTTTCTTTGTCCAAATCCATCCGTGTTTATCCGGCAAGCATATGACTACGACGTAGATGAGCTTTTCTGGTACGGAATCGTCTTGACCCCAACCTCAACTCGCACCTTAGCTTTAATCTGTAGCTTGATTCGCGCAATGGACTTTATTTCCCACAACAAGGGTGACCTTGTGGTGATGTGCCTAAAATAGCCACCCTTGTGGGGACACACCGCTGCTAGTTCTCTCTTAATAGCTGACCACTTGCAGCTGTAAGCTCTCGCAGCATCACAGCATCACAGCTGTCTTTCTCAGTGCTAATTTTAATCGCATTGGCACATGGAAATCGCCAGTTTTATGCATAATTCTGAACAATTTATCGCGAGTAGCATTCCGGATGCGTCTCCAGACTAAAATGAGCATGTACCACTACCAGGTCATGTAACTGACAAGCCAATAAAGTATTAAATAGAATCAAGTCAAGATTTTGGACCCATAGCGCAAAAAGATCTTATATAAAGGAATCAGTAAGCAACATTTTTGGGCTTACCAATATGTACTTCCTATGTTGTTGATGCAGATGCCGACGGAATGCATTACCAACCCTCTGCAGAGAGAGCTAGCCGACAGTATTATTCGAATGGTGCCCCTCGATGACATCAGGATCTTGCTGGCGTGTGGTGCCAAGGTCAATGAACCTGTAACTCAAGGACTGCGCCCTCTGCACTACGCAGTGTGGCAGAGGTATCAGGTGAGTTCAGAAGTGAGGGGAGTCATACGAAATGTGATAAAGGTCTTATGTTGTGTATTTATATGTGAAACCGGAGAAACTTGTGGATTTTAAACGTCAGTGTCTTTGTCTATCGTACTGTTTTGTGTCTACATTGTGACTGAGTTAACGACGGTGTTTTCCATTCCTGCCATTATGCCTTCAATGTTCGCGCAATTGTGACTTTTCACCATAGTACCAATACAAATTAACAAACTGAGGCGTCCATGGTAGTTGGGTGGTTAGAGAGTTGAAAATCAGGATCGCGATCTGATGTGACGGACTTCTTTTAGGAGGCTGCCAACTTGTTGCTGGTCAGAGGCGGTGATGTGAATGCTCGGGATGAGTGTGGCTACTCTGCTCTTCATCTTTCTGCAGAGCATGGGTGAGTAGATTGCTTTATGTCGACCAATTCATTTTGACCGAAATATGCAATAACGTCGAATGGTTGCAGCTGAACAACTTCAAGGTCAGCGATCGACAACCTCTCGACAACCTGCAATACTACTCTATTATAATTGTAGTATCGCAGGTATCAAAGCTGAGAGAAAAAATATTTTGATAATAAATTAAAAACGGAAAGAACTTTTTTTGATAACACCAAGTTCATGCTGTGACTGGCTTATAGCGTCGGTGAATGCTAGGGGATCAAAAGGAGGATCAGGAACCTACCGTAAGAGCCATAGAAGGGAGGAGTGACACAATGGAACTGGCACTTAGCATACTCATATTCAAGAGCGTACCATTTAGCCCGGTATACAACAATTGTGATTGAAGCCGTCAATCCCTCCAACCTATTTACGGAACATAATGGTTATGTATGTATAACATGGTCACCCACCCAATGTCTGGCTCTGTGCAATGGCCCTTAACTCCGGTGATCTCACAAAAACACTCTTAACAACTTGACAATAATAATGTACAATTTTACTGCAGTGCCAATAGCAATTTTATAATGACTAATAATGATTTCAGGTATATAGAGCTGTCGACTCGTATATTATAGCAAGAAGCAATTTTATAATGACTAATAATGATTTCAGGTATATAGAGCTGTCGACTCGTATATTATAGCAAGAAGCAATTTTATAATGACTAATAATGATTTCAGGTATATAGAGCTGTCGACTCGTATATTATAGCAAGAAGCAATTTTATAATGACTAATAATGATTTCAGGTATATAGAGCTGTCGACTCGTATATTATAGCAAGAAGCAATTTTATAATGACTAATAATGATTTCAGGTATATAGAGCTGTCGACTCGTATATTATAGCAAGAAGCAATTTTATAATGACTAATAATGATTTCAGGTATATAGAGCTGTCGACTCGTATATTATAGCAAGAAGCAATTTTATAATGACTAATAATGATTTCAGGTATATAGAGCTGTCGACTCGTATATTATAGCAAGAAGCAATTTTATAATGACTAATAATGATTTCAGGTATATAGAGCTGTCGACTCGTATATTATAGCAAGAAGCAATTTTATAATGACTAATAATGATTTCAGGTATATAGAGCTGTCGACTCGTATATTATAGCAAGAAGCAATTTTATAATGACTAATAATGATTTCAGGTATATAGAGCTGTCGACTCGTATATTATAGCAAGAAGCAATTTTATAATGACTAATAATGATTTCAGGTATATAGAGCTGTCGACTCGTATATTATAGCAAGAAGCAATTTTATAATGACTAATAATGATTTCAGGTATATAGAGCTGTCGACTCGTATATTATAGCAAGAAGCAATTTTAAAATGACTAATAATGATTTCAGGTATATAGAGCTGTCGACTCGTATATTATAGCAAGAAGCAATTTTATAATGACTAATAATGATTTCAGGTATATAGAGCTGTCGACTCGTATATTATAGCAAGAAGCAATTTTAAAATGACTAATAATGATTTCAGGTATATAGAGCTGTCGACTCGTATATTATAGCAAGAAGCAATTTTATAATGACTAATAATGATTTCAGGTATATAGAGCTGTCGACTCGTATATTATAGCAAGAAGCAATTTTAAAATGACTAATAATGATTTCAGGTATATAGAGCTGTCGACTCGTATATTATAGCAAGAAGCAATTTTATAATGACTAATAATGATTTCAGGTATATAGAGCTGTCGACTCGTATATTATAGCAAGAAGCAATTTTATAATGACTAATAATGATTTCAGGTATATAGAGCTGTCGACTCGTATATTATAGCAAGAAGCAATTTTATAATGACTAATAATGATTTCAGGTATATAGAGCTGTCGACTCGTATATTATAGCAAGAAGCAATTTTATAATGACTAATAATGATTTCAGGTATATAGAGCTGTCGACTCGTATATTATAGCAAGAAGCAATTTTAAAATGACTAATAATGATTTCAGGTATATAGAGCTGTCGACTCGTATATTATAGCAAGAAGCAATTTTATAATGACTAATAATGATTTCAGGTATATAGAGCTGTCGACTCGTATATTATAGCAAGAAGCAATTTTATAATGACTAATAATGATTTCAGGTATATAGAGCTGTCGACTCGTATATTATAGCAAGAAGCAATTTTATAATGACTAATAATGATTTCAGGTATATAGAGCTGTCGACTCGTATATTATAGCAAGAAGCAATTTTATAATGACTAATAATGATTTCAGGTATATAGAGCTGTCGACTCGTATATTATAGCAAGAAGCAATTTTATAATGACTAATAATGATTTCAGGTATATAGAGCTGTCGACTCGTATATTATAGCAAGAAGCAATTTTAAAATGACTAATAATGATTTCAGGTATATAGAGCTGTCGACTCGTATATTATAGCAAGAAGCAATTTTAAAATGACTAATAATGATTTCAGGTATATAGAGCTGTCGACTCGTATATTATAGCAAGAAGCAATTTTATAATGACTAATAATGATTTCAGGTATATAGAGCTGTCGACTCGTATATTATAGCAAGAAGCAATTTTATAATGACTAATAATGATTTCAGGTATATAGAGCTGTCGACTCGTATATTATAGCAAGAAGCAATTTTAAAATGACTAATAATGATTTCAGGTATATAGAGCTGTCGACTCGTATATTATAGCAAGAAGCAATTTTATAATGACTAATAATGATTTCAGGTATATAGAGCTGTCGACTCGTATATTATAGCAAGAAGCAATTTTATAATGACTAATAATGATTTCAGGTATATAGAGCTGTCGACTCGTATATTATAGCAAGAAGCAATTTTATAATGACTAATAATGATTTCAGGTATATAGAGCTGTCGACTCGTATATTATAGCAAGAAGCAATTTTAAAATGACTAATAATGATTTCAGGTATATAGAGCTGTCGACTCGTATATTATAGCAAGAAGCAATTTTAAAATGACTAATAATGATTTCAGGTATATAGAGCTGTCGACTCGTATATTATAGCAAGAAGCAATTTTAAAATGACTAATAATGATTTCAGGTATATAGAGCTGTCGACTCGTATATTATAGCAAGAAGCAATTTTAAAATGTACCCACTTCCCAACCGCAGCTTGTATGAGGTAGCACTTTGTTTCTCATTTGTTTGTTACTAATCAGAATATTAAACTTAGACATGATCTCTATTAACATTCCGTACCACCGTACTTCCGTACCACCGTACTTCATCAGTGGCCTTCTCAACTTCTGTCTTCTGGCAGTCAACTCGATCCACTATCACAAGTATTGTGATATTAATCTAGTTCTCGTGATCATCAATTGCTCAGGTACATCGACCTGGTGAAATTGTTGCTCGCTCAAGGTGCCCAAGTGGATTACCGAGAGGATAGCGACGAGCCGTTCCCGCGTACGACGATCTGCGATGAACCTCTCCGTCTGGCGATCAGGAACAATCATCCGGAGATCGCTCGCCTTCTTCTGGAGCATGGTGCGGATCCCAACAAGAGATACTTCTTCGGCGCTGAGATCAACTTGGTCAGTGCCACTAGCACTCATTGGCCATTGCCATTGTTCATTGGGGGTGTACATTAGATTGTAGTACCATAGTAGCAGGACAATTTGTTTTCGAATGGAATATGCTGTGGTAAGCTTCCACAGCCTCGCTACGACTTTCAGACGTCAATATTAGTAGAGGAGGTGACCAAAGTCCTATCTAGATACACCTACCATTGTGGATTTTTATTGATAACTTATGTGTCCTCTGTGTAACTGAAGCTATAATTGTATATTTTTTAGAATCCCCTCCTCCCCCCCCCCCCCCTTCTCCTTATACTGTCTATTGTCATTTCCATGTACCAAGTGCAAGAATTGTTGGTGTAGAATGGTTGCTCCTATCTCTCTCTATTATTTACCACCCTCCAAAGATAGCACTGCGCATTTAGATTACATTTAATTATCATTTAAGTGAAATGAAGGTAATTGGTTCATAAGTTAAGACCTTGGATTCTTTGCAAGGCAGTTATTTTTTCAAAAAGTTTGAGATGCCTGGATGAAGTTGTCTCTTGATCGCTTCAGGTATCGCCAATGGACGTGGAATATATGGGGATGCTGCTGATGTACGGAGCTTGTCCTGACACTAGAGATCGCGCTGGACTTACTGCTATTATGAAGGCTGCCCGTTTGCCTCAGGTGAATAAATGGGCCCTTTTTTTTACTGAAATATTTATAAGAAATGGCATATAGAAAAGTAGCTACATAACCACTATAGACAACTCATAAACCTACTTATAGTGATCTTGTGTTATTAAATTAAGAAAGGGTAATGAACCTACATTATCAGGGGTCATTTAGAGTTCCAGTTTAAGACAATAGGTGAATTACATAAATATTCCAGGAAAATATTCCAGTTTGATATGTTATTTGAATCAAATTTGTTTTAGGGTATGGAAACTGTTCTCCTACTGCTTTCATACGGAGCAGACGTGAACGCAATGACGGATGAGCGACATGACTATCGTACGGTTCTGCACTACGCAGTTCTCTCGGGCAACCTTGCGACGGTGGGTGCAAACACCTTTCCATATTCAAACATTATGGCCAGTGTAGTAGCGCCAGTGTATGATGCGGGGGGCATCATGTCCCGCAAAATATTTGCCCCTAACATATTTTTGGAAACAAGCGTAATACACACTTAAAAACCCCGCGCCGCTGGGTGCTGGTTCTTATTTCGACTTTCACGATATGGCATCTTGTCACGAGATAAGGAACACTGTAAGAACCAACCATGTGGCCGCCGGATATGGCATAGAATTTTTAAAGGGAAAAGTCATCCTGTGGTGCGTTTCCGGGTGTACGCCACGACAACTCACGGGCCCCCGGGTGTCGATAGGCCATGGTCTGCCAGGCAGGCAACGTGCTAGGTGCCCGGTGTTTCGGGGGCACGGGCCGCGCCTGGCTTAATTGAGAAAGAACCGATAGCATACGGTGCTGGCGGCTCGAGATGAGGCTTCGGCTGTTACGATCGTCTGAGGTGGACCGGTGCTTTAGCAAGTGAATGCAAGAGACGGGGTGTCGCGTGTTGTATGGCGGGCACAGCTGACTGGCGGCTATGGATGAGACCGTCTTTCCGGCGTTTCCCAGCCAGAAGGCGCCCAGGTGTCATGGGTGCCTCCCGCCTTCGATGGTGTCGAGACGCTTGAGAGCCGGGCCTAACGTGTCCGGCGCTCAGCGCTCAACGCCGATTGGGAGGTCCAGGGGGCCCCGGCGCCCACTGTACCTCAGCGCCTCCCCGCGCCATGGGGTCTGCGGGGACGGTCGCTACGCCACTGAGTATGGCCCATGCTCATACCTGGAGCCATGTTATAGCTGATTGGTGATGGGACACCAGCAGCTGTATTTTAGTCTAATTTTTGAAGCACCGTCATTTTTTGCGACGTAGGAAATTCTCAACCGAATGCCAGTTAGTGTTAAAGACCTGTATCCATGGTACTTCAGTTTGAAACGTACTAGAAATGGCCCTTTGTTGTCCCCATTTTCGAGGTCAGCATGGGTGGTTTTTTAAATTTTACACATGGTAAATGTTGTCAACTCTATTTGAAAGTAGAGTACATTGTTATCTCGTATACCAGAACTATCCAAAAAAAGTCCAGATACCATTTTTAGCAAAAAAGCCTTTCAAAGCCAAAATTTTAAAAGTGCGCAAATATGCTGGCATCGAAAGTGGATTTTTGTAAAGAAAAATTTCTTATGCCTAGGTATGAAACAGGAACTGCAACTGCAGTTTCTCAACTAAGTTTCATTAAACACTCCTTAAAAGATCACCATGTGACCTATAGTAGTCAGCTGATGATAAAATAATGAACTAGTAACAGTATTTTACTCTTGCAGGTAAACTTATTGTTGAAACAAGGCGCTCGAGTGAATTTTCCTACCGATTACCAAAAACCGACACCGCTAGACCTTGCCATTCTCAAAGGGGACCCAGAATTGGTGAAACTGCTCATCCAAGCAGGTACGTAGTAAAATCACTGAAGGCAAAAAGTAAATATCTGAGGCAGATTGGTGTATGCAGTTTACTTTAAAATTTATGGCACAGACGCAATCTCTTTAACTATACCTACTTAACTTTGGAAGTATTTGGATTGTCTTCGTTTTCTAGGAGCAAATGTGAACTCTTCTTCGCCGATCATCGGAACACCGTTGCATGTTGCGTGTGCCGACAACATCCCTCGTCGCGTTGAGCTCTTGACACTGTTGCTGGCACAGGGTGCAAATCCAAACCTCGTCGTCGATTCCGATGACGGGCCTCCGCTGCGGCCCGTCTTGGCCGAGTATCTTGCGTCCAACGAAAATCCGGACGTAGCTGTTATCTCTCTCTTACTCAAACATGGTGCTCGGGTGAGTAATCGTTGATAATCGACTTGTGTTGACTTATTTTATCGATTTTTGCCAATGTACAGAGTCAGATGGAAGCTTTTATATGGACCAGAAAACCAGAGTTTTTCAAAAATTCAATTCCTGTTATTATAGAGTGCCACCACTCTTTATATTATATGTAGACTCCTACTTTGAAAGCAAACCAGTCGAATCTCTGCCATCAGCTGTTCATAAAGGTCAGCTGAAAACAACAAGGTAGGCCAGGTACGGACCACATGGATAAGCACATGTGGAGGGACTGGATGACAAGCTTAGAGGGTTCAAATTTGATTGACAAACCAGTTTCTCATCAGCAACTGCCTTGCTCCATGAAATGAGAATCGACCAAGCTGATAAATTGGTACACCGTGGAGTTTTCCAATAGATTTCAAGCAAGTCATGGCCTAAATTAGGTGTTTAGGCCAGTGGGAGTGTGTGGAATCGGATACAAAACTTGCCAGATAACAAATTCACGAGTTTTGCAAGGCAGGTACCAACTGATAATAAAACTGGTTTGACAAAACTAGATTGCGACCGATCAAAGAAAATGACGTCCCCTGCTACCATGTGCGCTGCCTATTTCTATAGGTATAGGTCGTACTCCTTGTTGAAACTGACTATTTGGAAAACACTGGTATAAAAACTTTTCCCCACACTGCAATTTCAGCAATTCTGGCATCACATGTTTGATATGAGATTTGCAATTGAAGTGAATTGATCGTTGGCAGGTGGTGATGAAGACACAGTTCCGAGACCCTCACGGGATCCTCAACTCACTCCAGAACCTAACCAATCACCCCCGACTGCTCATCACACTACTGCAAGCTGCCGAGACGTTCGATCTGTGCATGATCCGACGCTCATCTTTCATCACCGAGGATCAACGAGCCCTGCTAAAAGTAAGATCACTATTCATAGCTACGGCAGGTAATTCGGGGCAAAGTCTTATGAGGTTGGTTATAGCGATATACGAAATTCTTGAACCTATTCTCTTTGGATACCTACCGTAAATGAGCACAAGAGCAGTACTTTGCCGGACGTAAGTCCTTTTTAGGACGGACATTCCCTAACAAAAGAGCTTCACAAATAACATATAAGTAATTTAATAGCATTGGCTGCAGATATCGGCAAGCATTACGTTATCATACTTTTCTCATTACCGTTTAGCAATTGTAGCTATAACCAAAGATACTAAAATAACCTTCGGTTGTGTACCTAGATCGAGAATAGTTATAACATTAAGTCCGTTCTAGGTTTTGAAACTGAAAGTGACAGAAAAATTCCTAGATTTCAAGGTACCAAGTGCTAACGCTCAGTATTTAAAGTTATTAACACCAATTAATCTGATCTTATTGATCAACTCTTAATGGAAAAACTGTTGACTTCTGTTCCTTGGATGCTCGGCAACCTGTAATGAGTTTTTGGCGTGCATAGGAGGTGTCTGCCGAGCCACTCAGTCTGATGCACTCGTGCAGAGTGTTTCTCCGTCGGTTCATGGCTCAGAAGTTGCCTGCTCTGGTGGAGGAGCTGCCTCTGCCCAAGATCCTGCACCGTTACCTCCTCTATGAGTTCAGCTAGATTTATCAGTGTATGTGCCATAGACGTCAACTGCAACAACCCTAGTCATATCTTGATGTTATATATTATGATATTATTACATACCCGATGTCAAAATTGTGTTTCAACAAGCTAAAAGCTTTTAATAACTATTTTAAGAGCAGTTCGTGAGCATTGCACTGTGGCTACCTTGAAAAACAGGTCAAACTTCGCTAAAGAATACTGCTTTCTTTTCTAATAATATTAGTTGATTTTTTAATTTTTATAATCTAGATTATATGCTTTTGTAATCATGTATTGCTAGAGAAGCTGATTGTACCAAGATGTTGGAAATAAAAGGAATTGGACTTACATTCAACCATGCCATGGTGTATCTAGCACTTGTAAATTTAAATTTGGTCTAAATTTATTAAATTATTGATAATTTATACAGTAGAATATTTCGTACCTGAACAAGGTTTATTTACATAACATTTCTACAACAAACACGATTAAAATTAATTCTGTTGCTGTCATTTGCACCTTAACGATCAATCTCTCCAAACACGACGTCCAAAGTACCTGCAAAAGCAATGTCAAGAATCAAACTTCAGTAACATCTGTGTGTTATGAAACTAGGGTGACAAAGGCTTTGTCTTAATTAGCAAATGTATCTGTGCTTGTAACCGAAGCCCTGGAAAGCACGCCATAATAATCATGAAGGTATTCGAGTGATGGTCGAATAGTTTTGCTTCGGGTATATGCACACAACATGCAAATCCTTATGGAAAAGTCTATTCAGACAAGGCTAAAGGCACCAGACAAAGCAGTCTCTTACCGATAATGGCTACAATATCTGCCAGCATGTGATTCTTGCCGACTTTGTCGATGGCGGCCAGATGAGCGAAGCCTGGGGCTTTTATCTTGCACCTGTAGGGCTTGGAGCCACCGTCAGAAACCAAGTATACTCCGAACTCACCTGAGAACAGATCACATCTTATGATTAGCATCAGGTCTTGATGGAAGTGCCTACATCTTAGATTATACTAACACTTGTTAACTAACACTTGCACTTGTTAACTACATTATTCTAAGTATAGAGCCTCTAAGCTTACTAAGCTTACTCTAAGCTTACTAAGGTTACTCTAAGCTTACTAAGGTTACTCTAAGCTTACTTTATAGACGCAGGCAAATGTTACGTACCTTTGGGTGCTTCGATGGCGGTGTAAGTGCTGCCAGCAGGTACTTGATAGCCCTGAGTGAACAGCTTGAAATGATGGATCAGAGCCTCCATCGACACCTGAAAATCAATTTATATATTAAAACCTTCGTGCAAACAATACATAGCTAAAACCATAGAGTAATAAAACCTAACAGTAGGTTTTATTACTCTATGCTAAAACATAGCTAAATTCTAATGCAGAAAGGGCAACGGCTACGCCATAAAAACCATTGCTGAAGTTCAGGCTCTTTCAGAGAGCCACACCAAAAGGTTGTGCAGTTTGAATAGGAACTGACTGGTAACGGCACAGCCTGAAGGTAGATGTGCGTGTGTCCACTGAAGTACCATATCAGAAGTTTTGTGGTTATCGCACATACAAAGCCACGTGGGAGAGAACTGCATGATAATGATTGTCTGAATAAGCGAAACAGATATTATTACGGTGACCTCGCAGTTCACACCCAAAAATTTAATTTATATCTACATAGTTTGAAGGTGAGGAGAATGCCAAAATTGAATTGCATGGCTACTCCCCTGAAGATTTCGTTTAGCCGATATTAATATAGACATGGATGATCTGCGTAACCTCGAAGGCGTGATCAGAAGTTGACAATCCAAAGTTGCGATTGTTTTTGCTTCACACCTTCATACCAGTTAAATCTTATTAAGAAACTTGTGCTCGTGTGAGATTTGAACAAGCTTTTTGGATTTTATGCTCAGGTCTTCTTCTGTTTATGAATTGTAGTTCCAGTTCGATTCAGAGCAGAGAATTTAGTGGTAGGTACAGAACATGTACCTAAGAAATTTCTTGTTTAACACTTTAAATGACTATCAAGTATCAACTGTAAAGTATATAGAGCTAGCCTCAAATGAGCGTTGAAAGGTAAGAGAAATGGTCAGACCTTCATCTCAGCCCTGGATGGTGTAGTGATCTTCATATCGTCGGTCTTGATCTCCCCTGGCGGCATTTTGTTCAAGCACTGGTCAATAATTCTCAGCGACTGTCTCATCTCTTCAAGCCGACATAAATACCTAGGATCAAAGAGAATTGATTGTAATCCAGCATAGAGAGGCTCTCATTCTTTTAGACAAGATCCTGCAATTAGCAGCTCTGGTGCCGGAGGGATTTAAATTCCACAAGAGGGCCATTATTGAAGAATCAAACTAGAGATGTATATCAACTTTGAAGATGGTTTTACTATTTGGCCATGGCTAAAATTATTCTCACAACAAAATAAAAAAAATATATTGTACACAAGAGGTGAAGAGTTCAAAACTTAAGATGTAGAGCTTGGTTTCATATGTACCTACCTATCACAAGAATTAAAATAGCTATGCCAAGTAAGTAACCAAGTAAAAATCAGCAAATAAATTTGCTTTTATTGCAGTAGGCACCGGATCAATGCCACCATGACATACTGCAAGACATCAAACGTTGATTGTACGCTGGATCCATGAGTTCCAAATGCGCACTTACCTATCGTAGCAATCTCCCTTAGTGCCAATGGGAATATCAAACTCCATCTCACTGTAAGCATCGTACGGCTGCGACTTGCGCAAGTCCCACTTGATGCCAGATCCTCGCAGCATCACTCCACTGAAAAATAAATTGATGTCTAAGCACTGTGTGCAAGATTGTGAATATTGCCAGCTTGTCAATTACCAAACAAGTTACCTGAAACCATAATTTAGAGCCTCCTCAGCAGTAACAATGCCGATATTTTCGACTCTCTGAACCCAGATACGATTTGTGGTGAGTACATCTTCCACTTCGTCTAGTCGCTCAGAAAACTTAGAGCTGAATTCATAAATATCGTCCAACAAGCCGATGGGCAGGTCCTGCAAAGTTTAGTTTGTATATAACCGCATCAAACCAAGAAATTCCAGGAAACAATTCTGAGCTGAGTACGAAAAATTGTAAATTAGTTAGAGATATGTAGATATCACAGGAACAAATCCACATGAAATGTTACCTGGGCGACACCACCAGGCCTGATGTAAGCAGCATGCATGCGAGCTCCAGAAACTCTCTCGTAGAACTCCATCATCTTCTCACGCTCCTCGAATAGCCAGAAGAACGGAGTGATGGCACCAACGTCAAGTGCATGAGTTCCAACGGCCATGATGTGATTCAGGATGCGAGTGAGCTCAGCAAATAACGCTGCCAAAACACAAAGCAGTTACATGGTTTAAACAAAGCTCACTATCAATCAGAATGCTAAGCGTTTATAATTTAATGTACAACAGAACACTTACTGCGAATGTACTTTGCCCTTCGTGGCACGTCAATATTTAGTAGCTTCTCCACAGCTAAAGAGTAACACTGTTCGTTACACATCATTGACACATAGTCAAGTCGGTCGAAATACGGCAGGGCTTGAGTGTAGGTCTTGTACTCAATAAGTTTCTCGGTGCCACGATGCAACAGCCCAATATGAGGATCGGAACGAACCACAGTCTGAAAGTAAGTTATATAAGTAACTAAGCAACAAGCAATTAGCTCTGCGTTCGCAATACGACACTTCTATAACTAGGTCCAACCTCTCCGTCCAGCTCCATGACAAGCCGAAGCACACCGTGGGCAGCCGGATGTTGGGGGCCAAAGTTCAGCGTGAGATTTCGAACTTTTTTCTCTACTGGAGCCATTTTACTGTTCCATGGAGGCAGAGACCACCGCGAAGTGACTTCATCCGGGTACATGACGGGCCCGGCGAATTGTTTCATAAAGTCGGGATCTGGAAACCATTTTTTGGCTCCTCTCTGCTGACTAAAAATAGATGTGCGTGAAGTTTTATTCCGACACTAAACGGTTTAACCATCCGTAATGTTGACTTGAATTAATCGTTCAAAAGGTTAGAATGTGATCCTGAATCCGGCAGCCATTGCTTAGTGTCCTGGAACGCAAGTTACTCGTCGATTTTGCAACGAAATTACGGAGTGCAAAACAAAAGTGAGGAAGTCATGCAATAATGAACCTTAAACTTACTTGACGAAGTACAAGGAGCCTGAATTATTCAGTAAAACCTTTCCACCGATGGGAAATGTGGATTTACGTAGGACAGATCCCAAAACGGCCGCCATGTTTGGAGACAGACGGCACTTATGGCTGCCGCTGACGGCTCCAACAGCTGGCGCGGTTGGCGGCAGCGCGGTTCACTTTGAATGACTGATGTTTCAAAAATTTTAATGTTAAAAAAAAAATCGAGGAGCGGAAAGATCTTCGGTGAAATGAAGAATTCAAACTCCAAGTGTGTTTTTTCATGTTCAATTTCCATGTCCATCCATTCAGTAACCATTTCAGACAGTTCTACGGTTCTACCTTAGATGAATGAGTACTCCGGTTCTACTAATTAGAGCACGTTCCCGACACCGTAAGCATTCTTGTGAGATTCTCTTCCAAATCAAGGCCCCTGGGTCGCCCTAGGTAGTTTACAATACATGAGGTAGGTAGTTTTACTTTTGTGTTATAAAAACTATCGTTAACAGCATGAACGAGGGGACGCCCCCCCCCCCCCCCCCCCCCCGATCCAGTCCACGCTACACGCATTTCGCGTGCAAATGGAGAAGAGGAACTGGTTCAAAACCTCTAAAATACCATGGCCATGCGCACTGCTTGGGTACAGAATTTGTATTTTAATTTCTCCGGGACTCTGATTTATATAAGCTGCTATGGCCAGGATTGTCGATCAACCAATAAAGTAAAAACTGAAACCAACGATGAACTCTATATTTTGGGCGAAGTATTTTCAGTAGTTTCTTCCATTAGATTATCATGACTTATAAAATTATACAACGCAAACGAGAAAGAATCGTAATTAAGGAGAAAAAAATGAAACATATGCGGTCGCTATACCAACGCGTGCACCACGACGTTTCTTATTGAATTAATGTGCGTACAATATGCTCATGTTGCACGCACTCGAATTTGGGTCGTATACCGAGCTGGAAAGTATGGCAAGATGTATGTCTGACAGTACCGGTATCTCAGGCTCATTTGGTCCGGCCAGCGGAGCTAGGGGCCGGTGACATGTGCGAATATTTTCATAAATATTTGTTTACAGAAAAACTAAATCGTTCAATACAAAACAAACATGGACATTGGTAATAAAAGATGCTTTCAGATAAAGTAAGAATCATTTTTGTGGTATGATCAGACTTGATGTAACTTATCGACAAAAGCAGTAAAAAAGTAATTAAAATGTTTTTTCCAGTGATTAATTTGCAGCAAATCTACTCACAACACAAACATTATTCTTACTTTTTTTGAAACCCTCTTAAATTGAGTCTGCCAAATTGCATTTATTTCGTTGATATTTAAACGCCAATAGATTTCCTCACCCTTCACATCAAAGGTATAGGCCCGGACACTGTAGGTACTGCGTCCAAATTCAAACGTTGAACTCAACATTTTAAAACGTATTAATCATGTTTTTAACGGCAAGTGAACCTTAGCCAGAGCGTTGTACAATCTTTCAGTGTATGATTTCGGCGTACGTGCACCAAAATTGTGCATTTTCTCGAAATCTGTGACACAAAGTACTGCCATGGCAGACTGCTTTCAGTCTTCTGGCATCAAGCGCATCTCAGTTTGCTTGCCAGTAACTGCAGTGGTTAATTTGGGCGTAAGCTCACGTAATTCCGCTTACCTACCTATTTTCCGTGAGTAAGCGCGCTTACCTACCTATTTTCCGTGGGTAAGCGCGCTTACCTACCTATTTTCCGTGGGTATGCGCGCTTACCTACCTATTTTCCGTAGGTAAGCGCGCTTACCTACCTATTTTCCGTGGGTAAGCGCGCTTACCTACCTATTTTCCGTGGGTATGCGCGCTTACCTACCTATTTTCCGTAGGTAAGCGCGCTTACCTACCTATTTTCCGTGGGTAAGCGCGCTTACCTACCTATTTTCCGTGGGTAAGCGCGCTTATACGCACCGTTTCTTGTCCATCAGACAGACGTCTCATATATACCTATACGCACTCGGGCTAAAGAAAAATCGGTTATTCGGTTAATCGGAAATTCGGTTTATATAGGTGGTTTACATTTTTCCTTCATGTTCATTGACTGCGTTTCAGAATGATTCGCAGAATCTGGTACATAATATAAATTACTAAATAAATACTAAATACTAATTTGCTATAAAAATTATTTTTTATTCAGATCCCACACCCTTGCCATGGAAGGGTCACGGGCCGGTAAATATTTTATGTACCGCGTAAATAAACAAATAAATAATGAAACGCCTGGTATCAACGAGAAAACACATTGTGTGCACAAAATGTCCCTTTTTCTATGTTTACGCACTCAAAATGACTAAACATGCGATAGGCCCAAGGAAGCCTGAAATTTTCTGAAACGCGTAGATTTGCTTCAAAAGGACCTTGATTCTTTAAATAAAATCCCGGAGGCTGCACCCCCAGACCACCTTCCGCTGGGGGGGGGGGGGGGGGGGGCTATGCCCCATTTTGATCTGCGCTTTTTGATGTCGAAAGTTTGTCCGGCTCTCCTTATTTGAGAATATGGTATCCCTATAATCCCACATCATTTTACGTAGTTTCAGGAAAATGATGTATCTTTTTAAATTTGCGAGGGCTTATATCCACCTATTTTGTTACAAATTAACCACTGCCAGTAAGCAAAATTAACTTGAGAAAATTATTTCAAAACTAAAGGGTAGAATACGAATATAATGTACCTATTGCAGGGGAAGGATGGTGATGAGGCGGCCATCCAAATCGACGCGTTTTGGTCACTTTGAGTCTTAAAATGCCGATGGTGACGGTACGGACATATTTTGCAAATATATTTTACGCGGTCCCCCCCCCCCCCCCCCCCCCCCCCTATTTTTTGGTATGACAGTGACAAATCAGCCCCGCGATATGCAAATTTTACCCACACCAACTAATCGTTTGTACCATTATCTACGGTCCAAGTCTGACATCCCTATCTACCACCATACCATACTTGCAGATAACAGACTATTTTAATATTATTATTATTATTGCATCTCGCTCGCTAATGCCGCTAATGCGAGTACTATTTAAAAAGTAATTTTACCACATATGTGTATCAGAATAATTCATTTTGTTTGAGATTACCTACTCAATACTCAATACTTTCATATACCAGGAAGGCAATTGTTCTACCAGTCACGAATTAAACGTTCTAGAATGAGGTGAGAAACTTTCAAAACATACACATTATTTACAATAAACATATCCATTTATTTTATTTATATTATATTCAATCACATCTATTAATATAAAAAGGTGAGTGAACACACAGAAGCGTATTGTCGTGGTTCAGTGTTCACGAATGCAGTGTCAGATTGTGCTTTTGCCCCCGACCCCGGGGCCAGGGGCGACTTCGCCCGGATAGTGTGCGTGCTCGGAGGGTTTCAGGACGTTCAGGACGGGGTTGATCCTGTCGACAATCAGGCTGAGATAGTCCAGGCTAGTGCTGCCGTCTCCTCCGCCGTTGGTTGAAATTCCTGCGAACACAAACCAACTTATATATCTTCAATTATGATCCCATGCTCTCATCTAAGTTTTAGGGATTAGACATTGAAGTAGGCTCAGCCCAAGCCACCCCCGCAAGGCTTGGGGGCCCCTCCCCCACACCGGTCAAGCTGAGAGTTAGTTTTTCAACAGCATAATAATTTCAAAAATGAATATAAGCACCATTGAATATCTGAAAATAAAATATTGTTATGAACTGCGACGTGAAATTTTTCTGAAATGATTTGTACGACTCCCGACTTTGCAGAGTGCCGAATGCGGCCTCTCAGCTGCAAAGCCATGCAATGGTACTCAACTTGCCGCTCTGCGCTTGTGTTTTTGCGGTCCACTCATCCAAATATATTATTATATTTCAAATGCCAACAAAGCATGCAATTCTCATCGGAAATTACATTGATGTGAAGTTTTCATAACCTTCGTCACAAGTGCATATTTCCAAGGTCTTTTGTCGAACCTCCCTGAAACGCATAGATTTGCACCAACATATTTTCTAAATACAAATTTTTCTTGGGGATTGCACCCAAAAAGTAAAAACACCCATTCACCCAATTGTGTCATAAGCTGTATTACTTTTCATCTTGTTTCGAGTTCAAGCTACGAAAATGCGTTGAATACACACTAGTTACACAACACTTTATCTTGCAAATCGCGAGTTTTAAGCCAAATGACCCTTTGCAGCCCGCGAGGTCACACATTACCTTTATATGGCCCGGTGAAGATAAAGGTTGAGCTCCACTGTCATATAGAGCATAGCACTATTTAGACATTAGAGAAGGCAGTCTTGGGTTCTCTTCTAAAGTAACATTATTTTTCGTGGAACATCGCTGCTCCAAGCAAAGCAAACTATGTTACATTGGATTTACATGCGAATCGCCATACCTCTGTCAGTTCATTAGCCGCAATTCCCTCGGGGGTAGTTGTGAGTTGTGACGACAGTGACGAAAGTGACACTTGATGGTGAATTCTTATGAAGTTAAAGTTATGGACTTTCAAAATAATATTTTTGACTTTTTTGATAATTTCACCAATTCAATTTTTACTTTTGGGGGTGGGAGATCCACACTAAAATTAGTTTTCAAACTCCCGGGGTAAAATTGTTATTACTGGAGCTGTAGCTATGAATTGACAATAGATTTTTACATTGAACATTCACAAATAAAATAGCCAGAAGGTTATTCTTGACCGAACGTGATTAAATGAAGAACAAAATAGTCATGCTGATGACAAAATGTGAAAAATACAGACAAAGTTTGACCTCCCCCCCCCCCCTCTCTTCTTTTTGGGAACCGCGTGGTAGGACTTCTTATTCCTTATAGAAAACGCATCGGTGCGGAAAACAAGATCTCGATGTTGTACATGAAAATCGCACATTGACTAGAATATCAAGATCGCATTGCAGTAGAAGACAATTAAGAAATGGAAAACACAATTTGTGAATTCCCAGTTGACAAATTAGGGTTGGGGGCATTTGGCCAACCGGTAAGAATGCACTTCGGCTCTTTGGCACACTGCTCGGGGCTTGGGTGCGACCTTTCAACTCGCCTGACAAACACCAGTGCATGGGGCCACTTTATCAAACTGCAGTGCACTTCGAATAATATTCTACCTTCTATATCTCTATGTATAGTACCTGTCTTTTACCTCGCTAAATGTTCGTCTAAACCTTTGGGAACGTGCTATTTTCTCGGCATTTTACGTCCCATTCTGTTGTGTTGTGTGCTGTATTTGGGCACTTTTTGGCTGTTAATTTTCTTCAAGTTGCTCATGGGTACTGAGATGAGGTGGGGGCTCCAATCTTATATACATTTTTAAACATTTCCCTTTTCACTGCGCCGAGATAATATGTTATACATTTTGCCATTCCTCATTAGATAACCATTATATAGTCGGGTATAACCAGAGAAGGCGAGTTTTATCCGGCTTGCCACTCAAATGTTTCACTTTCCTCCCACTTCGCAGCCACAAGGCTGCGGGTTCGGTGGTGTTTCAACTTTACTCCATGTTATGGTAGTCTTGTACTTTACTCGTGGACCAATGTGTGCACAAAATTTTTTAAATGAGCGTAATTTATTTGGAACTGTCATAATTGTACATTTTGATCATTCTTTTTAGCATCACAAAATCCACAGAGAGTTGCAAGGTGTGTTGCAGGGCTGGTAAGAGGGCTGGCTGGGGGCAATCAAAATGGAGTATTTCCCTTCCTCAAGGGATTTTAAGTGTCAAAGCTCCCATGCTCCAAAATGAAATTCATTACGAAGACTTTATTGTGTAAATCCAGTCTTCTGTGTTCGCTAATTAGTCACAGGAAAAGATAAAATATATTTTAAGTGCATTATTCATCGGTCTTTGCTCGAGAGATGGTTGAGATGATACAGATTCAGGGTGGAGGGAAGATGAAGATGCGAAAAGAACTTAATGTGGGAAGATTATTTAAAATATCAAACTAGCTGTCAGGGCGTATCTAATAATATTCGAGGTATAGGTTTGTGGAAAGAGTGCGTCGTTAGACTAGAATGTGTGACGAACTTTTTGGCAACGGACTTCTCTTTGAACCAAAATTGCGCCATTAAAAGTATTAATGAGCCTGGGTTCAGGAAAAAACTGTCTTTTGATTTATTGCTAACATTTCTAGATCGGAATAGAGCATTCCTCTACCGCATGAAAGCGTTTGTACGCGATGGATTGGATGATTTTGGCACGGTTTTGTATCTCAGTGTTCACCGTTTGGTGGTTTGTTTGGTTCTGTGAGACCCAAACGCTTGGTAGCCAGCTTGGCATCGGGCAAGGCAGAAATATATATACATAGTAGAGTAGGGTATCGAATTTAGCGTCCTGAGTTGATGTGCTCACATCATACGTGCAGCTCGATCCGGAAGATGCCAATTAAAATTGCACTGCAACTGTGATTTCATGCACTCACATTATCCAAGCTTGAAAACAAAACATTCCTGTATATATGTACAATCAATCAATGCCATCTGCTAAAATACCCGGCCCAAAACTCAATAAGTTATCAGTGTCGGAAAGTGCAATGAACGAGCAGTTATTTCAATGAATTGACTATATATTTTTGCCTGACCGATCTCAGGGTATTAATAATTCCTCTTTGATATCAAAGTAAGAGGTTTGAGCGCCAACTTTCCTCATTCATTTTTTGTATGTTCGACTAGTCACAGCCAAAGCAAACGTGAAAACCGATTGTGAATTCGAATGGTAATATCTCAAAAAACGACATTGTGCTTGTAAGAAAACGCAAAGATGTTTACGTTTCATTAGCTGCGATTGAGCATGTCAGATGAAATTTGCCTAATTGCCTGAAACCCAAAAAAGTGGCCCGTGCTATTTGTATCCCAGCGTGCCGTGCGAACATAAAGCCGTCTGCCAAAGGTATATTATATTTTTCCATCCATTAAGAACGGAAATATCCTATCATATAATTTAATTAAGTAATTTAGCTTTGAAGCTGTGATGGTCCAGTGCATCTTTTCGATGATACCCAGCCAAAATAAACCCGGTGCACCCGCCAGCCGCGCGCTGTGAGGAATAATGAGGGAGGGAGGAAGGGGGAGAGGTCGCGTTCCTGTACCCGGTACCCCCACCCCCTTCACCATACATCAGCTTTGACAAAATGATATCAGATAAATTCTTCGGAAGAGGAAATATAGCAGTTTTCTAAATCACCGATCGGATTGAGTAAAAGTGAATACCGGATAACTTTGCTTTGTGGGTCGAGAGCTGATTATTCCTCGCACAACGAATGGCTGTCGAGTGCTTCACATTGAATATCATCTCCCTACTGTAGTGTAGACCGCCCCCCATAGGAACATTATGACATGTTCCAGCTCCGAGGATCGTGTCTCTGCAGGTAAGATCAGGCTATGGGGTTACGGGTAAAATCGGGGCTATCTATCTTCTGTCTATCTGACTCACATGCACAATATGCCCGATTTTTACCCTTCGTAAATCCAGGCCCAAAAGAGTAGTTATATGTAGCACATTGCAAGTAAGGTAGGCACACAAGTACTATACCTAACATAATATCTGTGTACTGTACTATCATTGGGTCTATCTGGACACTCAAAGGCACTACTATACTATGCATCCAAACTTCGGGAGGTACAAAACATATTTACATTCGAAAACAGCTTATAGGAGTAAGTGATCGAAAAGTGGGACTTGGGATGGAATCCTCGATCCCCTGCCCTCCCGCAGCCTATACCTTTTGAAGAGTTTTCGACATTATTTTTTTGCAAATAATTAGCATCGTAAACCTCCCGCACGTATCGAGATCTCCCAGAACAAACGAGTTGCAGCATTCAATACAGCGCAACCAGAGCTTTGTGAGGGCGGGTCGGCCGCGTGGGGGCCACATTGGCTGACTCTTGGTCTGGAGCAGAGCTGAGGTTGATCACGACAGGAATGCACTTGCCTGGAGCCCAACCACATCCTGCGAGGAACGTGTTTTTGCCCAACTTCCCAGACGGATCTTGCAATAGGGACCGCGTCGCAAGAGAGGACATCTCTACCATCTCTAAACCGAGCATAATGTCCCTCTATCTTTCAACATCTGGGTTTATATCTGTTTTTCTGTCGGCAAGCTTTTTGTCTTGTCCTCGCCTTGGTTAACAGCTTATTATACTTTTGGTAACTAATTCCAAGGGAGCGCTTCGATGGGGCTGTCCCCCCACCCCTTCTGTAAGAGCTCGCAGATGTGTGATTTTTGAAATAATGGACGCGAGCTAACCAACAGCGGTCAAATGGAGTGCGGGCTCGAGCAATAGATTCATGAGAACGTCCTGCTTCCCCAAACTCGGAGTATTCCTTATTTGCTTCTTTATTTGCATGATAGCCCATTATAATAGTATTGTATTGTATTGTATTGTATATTGTATTGTATTGTATTGTATATTGTATTGCATTGCATTGCATTGCATTGCATTGTATTGTATTGCATTGCTCTATTATTTTGGAAATTGATGTAGGCATAGAGCGTATTTGCCTTATTTTTCTTAATTTGTTTCATCACTACACCGCGCTTTCTCAAATCTTGGACCATTATCCACTATGCCCAGCAAATTTTGGGGAATTTGATCAAACCACATAAAAAAATCATTTATACCCTATTATGATGAAAGAAAGTAGAAACTGAATGAAAAGGATCTCACTGGCGCTAACCCTGTGCAAACCGTTTGAAATCAACACTGATTATGATCGGGGGGGGGGGGGGGGGATAAAAAGTGAGCATCACCCACCTGTGATTGGGGCAAACCGTTGCACTGTTTCTCGGTAGTGTAGGTCGATGGTTCCTGGGCTTGAGTCTTCGGTCTGTAAACAAAACCAAAAGACTCAGTCAAACAACCGCAATTTCGCGTCGTGTCATTATTTCACAGACCCCAGACCCAGAGTATGCCGGGTCACCCGGGGCCAGGTTAACCAATAAATCCACAGTCGCTACATTGTACGAGTTAATTGGCTTCTTCTATTTGTCTCTCCGCATCGCGGTATTTATCGCAATACAGAAATAAATTATGCGACTTTTTTTGTCATCGAAAAGTTAAAATCTTTCGTAGGATACATTTTTCAACGTGGCTTCTTCATAATAGAACGATAATATAATATTCAAAACCAATAGCAAACTGAAATGTAGTCAATTGAGTGATGCCAATATATTGCTGTATGCGCCGTATCAGAGATTCTTGGGGCTATTTGATCGAGTGGCCCATCAGTGGCATCTTGGCCCCTTGCCACACTTTTCACAAACAACCCTGTATTTAATTCCAGTCACACAAATTTACGGGCTCTCTGAAAATAGCCTAGAGGAGGCGGGGGAAAATTTAAATACCAATTTTGAGACTACTTAATTATCAAGGTATTACTGTTCGTGCCAGCGTTTTTACAGCTCACTATCTGGTCACACGGGGCTGGTTGCCCCAGCAATGCGACTCTTGGAAGTTCAGTCAACTACCCAACTATATTATTCATTAGTTAAGCAAGGCATGGCTTTTGGAAAAACGGTCAAGACAGATTTTCATCCAGATTTGCCACGTGAAATGAGTTTTGTCGAGACTGCGTAAAACTAACATAATAATGATAGAATGGTTATGATTGACATATTCCGTAGTGCAATCCCGATAGATGTCAATGTCATGGCAATACCTTAGTACGCTAAATTTTTTAATAATTAAATTATAATAAGACGTATAATATTGAGGAATATATCATAATATGTGAATTATATAAGAAAATGTACCTAGGATACATCTGAGATTGATCCATCAATCAATCGAATATCTTCTATTGATTATCTTTTGCACTCCAGTAAGTGTTGAAGATGTTATGTTCCTCTCGAAGCTTTAAAGTTTATGAACTGTCGGTTCACAAATCAGATAGTTCTCAAACTTCGATGTTGGGCTTGGGGGAGGGGGATAAATTATGAATTATAGTCGCGATCTCACGGCAAATTACTCTAATAATTGTTTACATGAGTTCGCTAGAATCTACCGGTTTTTAACCTCTCATCTTTACTTCGCGATGACAGAAATATTGGAGCAAAAACATGTTTTACCATGTATTTAAATAGAATATTAGCCACTTGAGCCATGTTACGAACTGCCGCAAACATGTTTATGTATACCATTTGAAGAAGCCGCTGACAGTTTTAAGCCTCGGTTAGAGCTAATCATTGGGTATTTTTAACTGAAGAAAACCTAATCGGTAAGGCTTATTTCTCTCGCGGAAGCTTTGTATGAAACCTTTCAAATTCTTGAGACATTATTTGGAAATGTATCCCCGAATTGTCTGGATCAGTTGGTGACAAGGTAAGTTTCAGGAAGACGTGGACGGGGACCGGCACATCTGATTCGCATCCTTGGGACACGACTCTAGGGACTATTTCGGTAGAGCGGCTGAAAACTAAAGAGCCTACTTAGCAAGCGGAGATAAGTGCACACAACTCACACAGCTAGTGAGTTGTCCCGAATTTATGAGCCCTTAAAGTACCGGATGCGGAAAACTAAACAATTTGGAAGTCATCTGGAAATAGAGACCATAGTGCATTTTATGATTGTAGTTTTATTGATTTTAAATCGATATGCTGATTGGTTGATTCTGGAATAATAATAATAGCCGTTCTATTTTATTTAGTTCAACATTTCCCTACCATTGCAATGCAAATGGTGATCCTCTTTCATATGTCCCGGATGCATCCAACTTAAAGAGCAATTCCTAAAGCACAAGATGCAACTTTGTCGCAGCCCCCCAACTCTCAAGTAGTATCTTGTCATGCCTTTAGATCTCACCCGAAGGGAATTATTTCTGGATCTTAAAATACTTCTTTGATCGTCTAGGAGCGATTAAAATCACTCTAATTTTAGAACAAAACATTTGGATGAATTCCAGTTATAAATACAGAATATTAAGCACCTAACTCTTCGCAACTACCTACAGTCAATTTCACATGATGGCATAGTCTGATGGCTAGAGTAAGTGTCAGCGTAACAATTAGCGGGCAGTATTGACACGTTCAGTGGTTATGCTGGTGTGGATAGCGTTTGGGGGGGGGGGGGGGGGGTACTCCTTTGATCGGTCCGCACTATGCGGTACACTGCTATGGATAACAAACAAAACAAATAGCATTTAAAGCAGTGAAATCGCTGTATTTGCCTCACACACAATTCACAAGAGACTATAGGAATCAATCATTAAAAAGATTAAGAAAATTAGCAAAAATATCCGAATTGTGAACCGTAGCTATTGAGAGTGGAAAATTTTGCTCATGTGGTACCCCCACGAAGTTTAAATTACCATGCTAGTATGAGAAGAAATGCACTTGAGCCATGGTTGAAGCATTCAGATGTGCATTCCAATTACAGTGCCCAATTGCTGAGACATCTGCAATATGTTTAACAAAATTCAATCGTGTGCATCTCCAAGAAATTTGTTAAAACCTGATTATCTTTAAAAGTTGAAATTGGGTGCTCTCCTCTGAACAATGTTTCTCAATATCATTATTATATATTATCCTCATAAAGACAATCTGAATTCCGGAAAGGGATGAGCATACTGCAGTGTTTATAATGCACCGTATGATTATCAAGCGGCATTAAATACTGTGGAGAAGAAGCGCTAGGTCCGCCCCTGATATACGATTGCGGAACATTTCCCTGCACAATGTGCCTTATTATTTATTCCATTATTAGCATCTAGGTAAATCCAATTGGCGATATATTGTCACCTCATCTGACAGTGACACCCAGTGACCCACCCCCCAGACTGGTCCAGACCTAGCACGCATGCAGGCCTTGTGCAATGTGCACGGTGGCCAGCCAGAACGGTTGGTCGGTGTGAGCCGCTGGACCGCTGGCGGAAACTGCAGTCAAAACAAAGCACGTTCCGGCCGAGATGATTTAGAGGCGGCTATTTAGCGGCTCATCTGTTACGCATCTTTTTGGTCCATGTCCCCGCGAGACGACATCTCTCGTCTAAGTTGTCCTCCCCCTTCTCACTCTCACTCCCTCCACCCCCCCCCCCCCCCACCCTTCTCACGGCTCGCAACCACAATTAGCCAGCTATTAGCCCTTCGAAGTCAACCCGTCCCCATTGCATTCTTCTAAATGCCACATCTGAGTGACTAAGGAACGTCGCAGATTTTTCGAAATTTGATCGATATATTCTACAGGCTTCAATGAGCTCAGAATCGTACCACTATCCTTTCTTTACGTGTTTTCCGTGTTCTATCAAATATTTGATGGGTCAAGGGTCCACCTGACGGTCTAAATGGAGGGCAATCCGAAAAGTTTCGAGTAGTGAACTCGGATTTCACATTTCTCTATGGAGCGTTTTTGCAATTATTTTCCAAAGCGCCCCAAATTCTTTCTCGTGTCCAGCTTCCAGAGAATACTTTTCTCTCCCGTTTCATCTATAGTTATGAGAGCCAAAAAGGTAATTGGTATTGTATAAGTATACATCGTAACATTTCTTACCGAGGGAAGTATTTTAGCAGTCACACATTCTTACACATTATAATAATTTTCTGTATGCCTCTTTTCACATATTGTGATATTGCTATTTGTTTTGTAATAGACTGGCTCACAAAATTGGCCGATTCTAATATTATTACCAAAGATACAATTACTACACATAACCTATAATTAATAACCTAGATAATAACCTACTATTATTTTATACTATTATATTACTATTATATTAAATAACCTAACTGTTATAATTACCTATACTGTTGCTAATGAGAGGAGCAAAATCTTTAATTCCAATACCCCCAATAGACGCTGGGTGTGTGAGTGTGTGAGTGTTTGTGTGTGATGTGATGATTTTTTTACGCGATTTTGATGAAACTTTTAGAGAACTTTTATCTTTGTTCTCACTCTAAACCCATGCGTCAAAAAAAATCTATTGTGTAGCTTTTGGACCAATCAAAATCTCCGCACAATTTTCATATTTTTCAAAAATCTGTTGACAAAGAAGGTAAAGCCGAAAGTTCCGAGTATTTTTTTTACGATCACCATATCTAAATCTATAATTCATCTCTGAAGATGTCAGGTCTGTGTGATTTTCCTTTCTCTTTTTATTAGCACTTTATTATTTTTAGAACCAAACGCTTTGCGTTTTTCATGTACGAACGTCAATCATTTTTTTTAAATTATAGTATTCTACACCCATTCTCGAGGAAATTGTTATTTTACTCATTGCCTGTATACTGGTAACTGTCTGTCTTCACTTTATATCCCCTACCCAACAGCTACGCCCATCTTCAACGCAACACAAATTTGTGTCAGTGTAGCCCTAGCGGCATATAACCACAATACTTTCTTTAAAAAAATGCGTTTGTAAATTAATACAAAAAGTTATTTTAAGTTTCTATTAGTAACACATTTTTTATATTTTTATCGTTTTCCAAGTGCCTTTAAGACAGGCAGACATTTTTTGAACGCACTTTCGGTCATCAATGCAGCACATGCATGATAGCGGTCAAAATTGCAAGTAGACTACAACTACTAAGGTGTCTATTTTTTGAAAGAACACGATAATGAAGATCTCCCGATTGGGCTGATACGGGCTAAATGACCTCTACCAAATTAACGGTATGTAAATTTGGTGCTTGCGCCCATAATTTCTTATCTGTCCACATTTGTGTAACTCATGGATTTGTAAGTTACGGAGAACAGAACAGAATTAACGCAGCACATTTTTCCTGAGGTTCGACTCGGCGTAGTCTACAGTCCAAAAACGAGTGCAAATGCACTTTGAAAATATTGTACCTAATTGCCTCGTTAGCTCCACTTAGTGGTGAGTTTGTGTATTCATAGTATGTGTATCTGAAGGTTTGATACTTTAATGTCACGTCACTCCGTATAGAATCTAGTAATACGCATTTCTCAGTAGTTCTAATTTTATTACGGAAAGCTGGAGTGGAGACTGTCATTTCGACGTCAGCTTTTCATGAGCCCCATGTGTGTTTTATGCAGCACAGGATTTCAGTACCGGGGGCTTAAACGCATCAGAAAACCATCTTCACTTTTGTGACTTACCAGTCTACTCATGCGTCGTCTTTTATTAACTGTTAGAGTTTAACACAACATTTCTCAATTATAATACTCTTGAGTTCGCGCTTAGACAAGTCATCTCGCGACACGCGTAGAAAATCCTTGCTGTTTTGTGGCTCGAAACAATTCCACGCATATTCTCAGCCTCGTGAAAAATAATTTAGAGACTTGAGAGTATATACGCTCTATAGTACGTAGGTAGATCCAATAAATCCAACCCAAAAATCAGAACCAAACCAAATTAGATTTTTAGCAAGAATGGAAAATTGTCGCAATCGCTTTCGTTACAGGTATAATTAACGTTGCTATCGAATTAGTCCGCAAGGAATTAAGAGAAGTAAAAGCAATATATTACCAAAAAGTGCATCGTCTCCATCTCCGATTGTGAAATTTAATTACAAACCATTAATTGATAGTAAGTCCATGGGCTAGTTTGTTTTCTCCACGGGATGTTTGTTTTTGGCAGCATAGCGTTGATAAAAGAGGTAAAGTTTAAAGTTTAGAGAAATGTAAGATATCACACCGACGGCTAGGTAATTGGTCTGGCGGGAAACAACACAGATGTGATAGGACTGTTCAAGTGTAAGAATAGACGCATTAGAATTGATAGTTTTCCATGAGAATCTTAAGACCCGTAAATTAAGAGAAAATACGGTGTAAGACGCCAGGGATGGGAGTGTACTGTCAAGTGTTGAGAGAGGGGGGGGGGGATATGAAGTTAGTAATTGGTGGGTGTCAGCTAAATGAATATTTCTTTTGCTGTGAAATTAAAACTTCAAAGGTCAGAGAGTTAAAAGAAAATCCGTAGTATGTGAATTCTACAGTCCAATTGTAGGTATAGGTTATGCGGAAGCCGTGGGTGTGGGTGTGGGCAGGGGGACTATCAGATAATAGGGCCCAGCTACCCAGGGACATCCTGAAATATTTGTATTTTGTAAACTGTATATGGTGTGAATTCATCTCTCAGAAATTGTGGGACTCTCATTATCAAGCCTGACGATAACGTCTCCTAAATTACGATCAATTGAATTTGAGGAGGTACTCACCGTTAAGTAAATCCTTTCAGTATTCCCGTTGACTACGTGATTTGCCTGAAGATCTCGGCAGCTGTCACTTCCTTCTGAGCCTTGGAGCATGTCTTCCAGGGACTCGATGTACTCGATGGCGTTCTTCAGAATCTCCACCTTGGGTAGCCTTTGGTTGGGGTTTGTACTCGTTCGTCGCTTGAGCACTTCAAACGCTTCGTTCACCTAGGATAGATTAGTAATAACACGTTTTAATATAGAGTCACGGACTCAGCTATCCCTATTTTCCTTAAAACTTTGCCTTCATCAATGCTTTTAGTACTGAATGACTTTGAGTAATTGTGATGATCGAAACAGTTAACTATACCTATTTGTTGAGTGGTAATGTGGGCATGATGCGATTAATTGCTAGCACGAGAAATGGATTTTGCAGTGACAAAAGATTTTTTTGAAGATATATAACATTGACATCTTCAGGTGCACGAGGGCAACTCTGGAACGTCGTTTGGAAAATGATAGAATTTTCATCGAACGTCCATCAAGTAATCCGTCGTTAGTTTTCGTAACATACAACAATCTCACAGAGCACTAAAATCGAATGAATCCTTGAAATGATACAGACATGGCTAAATCAGAGAATTCTAGACTCTTGGTCAACACTTCACGGCGAGAGGAGTGAAGGGCATGGAAAGGGGGAAGGGGGAGAAGAGGACATTTCGAGGATTCGGGATTTCATCTCGAGGGTCGTGAGCGTGGAAAGGTGAAACACACCTTCCTGAGGCGGCGTCTTTCCCTGAGCGTAGCCGCCTTCCGACGGTCCACGGTGACCGTCTTCTTCTTGCACACTTTGCACGCCCACAGCAGACAGCGCCCTTGGTGCAGCACTCTGCACCCCGCCGAGCCCGAGCCCGAGCCCCCGCTGCTGGTCACGTGGCCCTCTTCGGACGTCTGCGACGCCTCGTCTTCGTCGCTGAAGGAAAATGTGCCGTTGAAAGTTCAAAGTCAAACACAGTTCGATTCTCTTTTTCGAATTTAAACGGGTCCACTGGTAAATATGCAAATGGGACAATGCTATATCATAAAATGAAATTCTGAGAACGTCGTATGTGATTCCCATGTTCTGTTGTGGTCATGTGAACATCTTTTTTGTGGATATGGTCCATTGAAGAGTTTTCGCATATATTTTCGTGTTTGATTTTCCTCTGCGAGTTGGCGTAGTAATGAAATTACATTAAATACCCAATGATAATTTCCATCAAAATCAACAGATCAAATCCTCTGATTGGCATGCGGTCTAATCCTTTTCTCTATCTCTATCTCTATCTCTATCTCTATCTCTGTCTCTGTCTCTGTCTCTATCTCTATCTCTATCTCTATCCTAATTTCACCTCACTTCTTCCGAGTGAACTGCGTCCACTAATTTCAGTAGACCGTGATAGTTAAAATCGTATATTTGGGGTTCAATGGCGAGGTCTTTTATCCTCTCAAATCGAATGTAAAAACCAACTCTCGGATGGAAGCTTGAAATATTGTGCGCAATTTTTAAGGAAAATTGAAAAGTCTTCGTCTGGAGAAATTAAGATCTTGATTTTAGCAATCAAATATCAAGATCTTCGTTCATAAGTGTATGAGTGACAAATCAATAATTGATTCCAACTATAAATATTGGCACAATATTCTTTAAAAAATCAGGGGCTGGATCAAAAAAGTTGGGTTTTCCGCAAAATACAGTGAATTCCTTATCGTGTACAGCTAAGCACAATGAGGGAACCCCTCATTTAAGGTGCTCTGATAAAAGAGTGTTCCAAGACACCCAAGGTTTCAAACCCTCTGTACGGATCCAACGTCCCCCAGCCCGTCCAGGTGACTATCTATAGATAAATAGTCTTAGTGCCTACCCAAATCCTGCGCTGTCCTCGTCATACAGCGGTGCTGTCTTGTGCACGCTCGAGTCCTCACTCAAACTAGAGCTCGCGGTCGATCCAGGGCGCGAGTCCCCATTTTGGCGGGCGACCTCGTCGAAGTTGCCGGCACACACAGTCTCAAATCGACGCACTCGCGGAGCTTTTCCTATTTCCCCGTCAGTTTGGTGACCTTCTAATCGCCTTGTTAAAGGTCCTGGGTTGGGGTGGTTGGTACCCAATGGGTGACGGTCGTGGTGAGGGGGTTCGTTGGGAGGCTGCTTTGGTTCGACACGTGCTCCTGGAGAGATTTGGTGGCTGTGATAACGAGCGATTAGGTTTGCTTCGTAAGATCGGCACGGGTCCACTACACCATTGCATTGGCTATCAAAAGGCCCCTCGAGGAATGGGGTGTTGTAAGGAAAATCGTGTTTCTTCCCATACGGCTGGTAGAAATAAGGATTTGAAATGTTTTTAGGTGCTTTTTGAGGGGAATGTTGATAGCTGTCACTATTTGCGGACAGCATTCTGGAAACTGATTATCACTTTTTTACTCTTTTAAAACTATCACACGATAAGCATTGGAATAATGATTTGGGTAAAAGAACGGAAACACTTGGAACTTTATTTTATAATTTGCGCACCACTTTCAAAACACTGATTTTACAAGAACACCGAACGTTGTGATGGCAACATTATGGTTGCAAGAGACGATTTAGAATCTAAATGGGACTAAATTTGGAGATGCTAATGTTTTAAATCGTGAGCTGATGTCAGGAACTCCGGCCAACCCAGTGTCCTCCTGTGCCAGATGATGCAAACTGACTGCGAGTCGGGAAGACTAGAGACACGGCACAGCAAAACAACCCCAACCAACACATGTCATCCTTGTGCATCTACACTCGGTCCACTGAAAACCGCAGTCGAGTCGCTCAGTCTCGAAGTGTTGTCATCAGAAACACGTGGACGTTTTTCATCGAGATGCTAGCCTTGTTTCTATTTCTATAGTTAGAAACAAACAATTGGGAATGACCTACGCAATTGACCAACATTGCAGGTACGTTGCTGTGATGTGTACCCATTATCGTTTGAGTAGTTCAGGTGTATTAAATAGTAGATCAGTCTTACAGTGGACAGTCTGTAGCTGAACATGCTATGTTTAGCAGGGAGAAGACGACACTTTTTAACCAACCGCTATCCCGATAATTTGTCGCTCTTAATTGCCTATCCAATCCGAAGTGAGCGTTCATATTTTATCATTTCTCATTGGTTGAATCTTATGAGAGTCGTGAGCGTGACTTACTGACTCATCTTACATGTTGATCGATATTATTGCTGTTTTGACAAGGTTACCTAATATTGTCTAGAGACCAGAGGGATATATTTATGATCTATATTATGTTACAGCATCTAGTCTGAAAGATGATAAAAATGTCTTAAATCATCGATCTAATGCGAGCCGGCCGGAAATCGAGCAGACTGACCAGTGTTGATGCAATTGAGGTATAATGTGTGGTGAAAGTGTTCCAGATGAAACAATCGTGCAATCATGCGTGCACTAATATGATGAAGTGTGCATTTATATGTAGTTAAGAGAAAGCCACCCTGTCTTTTATAGTTGCACCCTGTCCGATAATGATCGAATATACAAACAAAATTTAAAGAGTCAGCATATTAAGTAGGCGACGATAAATTTATACGACATGCAACATAAGATGGATCTGGATTTATTGCAATAATTTCTTGGTTTCTCTTCGATCACAGCCCCGGTACAGTATAAGCAACAATGGTCTTAATGTCTTCTATGTACATGTGCATGTGACTAGAAAATTCAATAATAATAGCATAATAGCTTAAAGCTATTACTTAGAACCTACTCGGATTTATTTCAGCCACCATAACAATATATCGATACTATCTTCGTCACAGTGTTGGTCTGCAAGCGTGATGTATGCAGGCAATTGCGCTGGGGTTGTTTTTCTTCAACTCTGTGCGGCGGCCGGCATCCCTTTGAGTCCATGATCCCCATATCCCAGCAGATAGCCTTGGTCGCTTGGCATTTTATATTGTGACAATTCGCACTTTACCATGAGATGTAGAAGATGATTTTCGATGTGTATGTACCAATAATATAATACTCGTGATCCAAGGCTAAGCATATAGTATCCCCAAATAATTCGGTGAATTTGAGATTCCCAGAACGTAGCGCTAAGCAAGTGCCATTTAAATATAAATCATTGTGCGCGTGCTGAAGTGTTGATTGAAACGGAAATATACAGAATTAACCCGATTTTTAATAAGGTTTCTGTTTACTACGATGTTCTGGAAACACAATCTTGGAGTATGAGTAGGTCTGTAGTGAAGATTCCTGCACAACTATGATAGTTTATTAAAATCACGGGTTCATCTTGGAGTATGAGTAGGTCTGTAGTGAAGATTCCTGCACAACTATGATAGTTTATTAAAATCACGGGTTCATCTTGGAGTATGAGTAGGTCTGTAGTGAAGATTCCTGCACAACTATGATAGTTTATTAAAATCACGGGTTCGTCTTGGAGTATGAGTAGGTCTGTAGTGAAGATTCCTGCACAACTATGATATTTTATTAAAATCACGGGTTCATCTTGGAGTTTTTTCGCGTCCTTTTCTGCGAACATGGTCGAAATGGGAAAACTATAGCCAGAGGATCATCATGAATTATAGTGGAGACTAGAGAGTCAAGAAACAGGGCTGTGTCCTCACTCCTGAGTCCTAGCAGTATGCCCATGCTATGATTCAGGATCAGGATGACATGTTATAGTATACAAACAAAAGATGTAGAAAAAATAAGTTTTATTTACGAAGGATGATATTGCGAATGGTGTATAAAGATGCTAGACAGTGATGAGAGTGTGGTAGCTATCAGACTAGCGCCGGTGCCCATGGAGGCGTCCTTTTGGCGTCTTAGTGGTGGTAGTACTGGGGCTGGTGGTAGGCGACAGGGGCCTGAGCGACGTACTTGACTGGGGCAGCTACGGCGTGGGTGGCGTGACCGGTCTTGGTGACCACGGCGTTGAAGCCTGAAAAGAAAAAAATTGTTCATTTGTCAGGGAAAGCGACACACAAGGCGTCCTCTTCAAGTTTGTCTCTAGGCGTTGGGAATTCGTTAATATGTACGAATTTGATGGAACTTCTTGTGGGGTTGAAAGCTATTTTTTAAACCCCATTTGTGATATTGATTTTTTCGTGCAATATTTATATAAGTGTTATGTAAGCCTGTAAGGGCACCCATGTTCAATAATATAGAAGAATACGAGACCACGGTCTTGCTTCAAAGTTACGAGAAAACTAAAACTGAGATTCCTCGTCGTGTTTATGAGTTTGTTGTTGCCTCTCGCACGATGTAAATTGGCGTTGCGTGTGTTTATGTAAGTGTGTAATTACCACTGTGGTCATCAGCGGTGTAGTCGACGGTCCTGAGGGTGCCATCAGCCTCCACCAGGCTGTACTGTCCCTTGACAACATCTCCATCACGGACCTGAAGTAACGAGAAGGCAAACAGTTACACACTTTTATCTAAGTCACTTTTCAAATACAGCCTCTGTTGTCCAGGTAATCGTCATCTCAACAGTGGCATCGTTTTGAAAGTGTGTCTTCGGTTCGATCTAGTGTGATTTTGATTGCGAAAGTAATGATTGATCTGTGAAATTACCTCGTGCTGTTGCTTGATGTCCCCGGTGTGAGCGTCCTTGACTCCGTAGTTGAACTCGTATTTGGGGTGAGCCTGGAACAAGAAGGATATTATACACTGGCTTCCACAGAAGGAGACATCATGAATCACGAGGGAATGATTTCATTTATGGAACTTCATTTTTTTGCATGGTGCTGATTTTATCTTGTTAGGGATAATTTTATCTTGCTTGAGAATTTCAAATTTCAAAATATTTTTATTCAGTTTGGAGAAAAGTAAACGCTGTAATTAGTACTTGTGGGTCTCCTGTTTGAGATTCTACTCTGTTTTTGGATGATTTTATGTTGTTTGTGAATTCTTGAATCCAACCTCGGGATGATTTCCTCCTAGTTGTGAACGTCACTTACATAGACCTCCTCCTGCTTGGCGTATGCGACGGGGGCATATCCGTACGACTCGACGGGGAAGCTCATGGCGCAGGCGACGCTCATGGCGAGAACGGCAAGGACCTGCAAAGCCAAGGACACAACGGTTAGCGCGGGAAACTGTACTCAACACACATTTTCTCATCTCGGTTCTCACGCTAGTTCGATTTGCTGATTTCCGCTTTTTGGATGATCAAACTGTTCTTTTGTGTCTGTTTGTAGACGTGGGTGACAGGGTGATAATCGGATAACGAAAGCAACAAAAGAACATTGTTGTCCTGTGTAAAGTAATTAAATTGACAACATTTTTTAAATTTTCCGTGGGCTTTTTCAGAACCTACCCTGATTGACCTGTCAACAAATTCTTTTTGCTAATTTCTTACCTTGAAAGACATGTTGTTTGTTGGTTTTGTGGTGGTTGTTTCTCTAGAGAAGCACTGAACGATTGTGAGTGCCTTCTCGAAGTGTACGCCACCTTATATACCCGCTCAGTTAGCGTGCCGGGTATGCAGGTATGAAACAGGAAGTCGACCAGAGCACAAGAGCCCCACTCTGCACACGTAACTCCTCTGGTACGAAACAGATCGATTTTAGTTGAATGCTCGAAATCTGAAATCTGCTACACTTGACTACATCTTGCTGATGTTGATACATGGAGAGGTAGGTCTCACATTGAGGTAGATTGTTTGTAATTTGTTGCATGTCTTCGGGGGCAATAGATGCACGTTTCGAGACTTGGTCTGACTCATCGTTGGTTGGCTCTTTGTCAGCTGATCGATGTGATGTTCGATTCCAGATCGGTTTTGTGCTGGTGTGTTAGCGTGCTTGTATTATGGTAATTAGTTTGCGAAGGAGTTATACTTATAGTAGATAGACAGGTTTGGGGAATCATCTTCATTTATTCATACGACAAGTTTTACACGAAGATAGATTACGAAGTCGATTTAGATCTCCAACAAAAAATGCAATAGTTATTTAACTCTTTTCGTGTAAACGCCCTTATTAGAAAAAGTAAAACCAAGTAGCACACATACCTAAAAATTAGTACTTGAAATCAGGTAATTACAACACAGTTTTAAGAAACATTTAAACAACGTTTAATTGTTTTTCTTTTTAAAAGTTTGTTATAGTTTTTATAGTTTAATTGCGAATGTTACCATTTATGCTAATTAAAGACACAAACCAGTTTTACAGACTTTCAAAAGTTAGGTAACATCAATTATCAGAGCGAACTCGCTCTAGTCGCTTGCTGCCAAACGGTGAAGCAAGTGTATGAACTCTAAAGACATTTATAATATGTATACAGTAGGTAATTATTCTATGTAAGTAAAGAGAGTAAATAGAGTAAATAGTCTATTCAATTCTCAATGCCAATAAAACGCCACATGAAAAGTCATGAAATACGCTGAGACCAGCACCGAAGATTGCCACGGAGCAAGCTGATCATGTAAATGGGGGATGACGACTCAAGATCTTGGAATTATTCACAAGCAATTCGTAATTATGTGTTACATTGAGTGCAGATTTGTCGCACTCTCATCTAAGACGACGGCCGCTGATACTAGACATGAGCTGTACTGTAAGAGTTTCAAAACTAAGCCCCACGTCTTGAGATATATAGACAAAAGTTATAATGCTGTTTGGAAAGTGTATGCCTATACTCTCTGTGAGCTATAGGTCATCTTAAAAGATGCATTCGCTCTGTATGTAGGGTGAATTGGAGGTTATTATCATAATGATTATACACTGTTCTAACTGTAAGAAACATCTTGTAAAAAATCGAGCGTTATCCATTCAAAGAAGCAAACGAATTATAACATTATGCTAGACCTTCCAACTTTCGATGAAATACCGAATAGATCCAGTAACAATGAATATCATGTGAATGTATCAATTTAGCGCGGCACATTTTAACTAGCGTTCCACCAGCGTTGGTGGCTGGAACCTGTTTTGTGCATTGGAATCCCCGAAGGGGTAATTTGATAGCGCCCTGGATAGTCTCCAGTACGCTGAGAATTACCACAGTGGTTTGGTATCTGTGCTTTTCTGTGCCAACGACAATGACAAACGAGTCGATTAACATCTCATTAACTGGAATCGATTTGATCCATTAGTAATAACAAAAATTTTGCAAGATCTTTGGCAAACTATAACTAAAGTAAACTCTTATAACTTCAAAATAATATGTTGCTCTGCCCCTGAGTGCAACCAAAGTAAACTCTTTATAGCTTCAAAATAATATGTTGCTCTGCCCCTGATTGCCAAATGAATTGAATACAGCCGCTGCTGTTTTCCCAACGACCATGTATCTTACATTTGCTGAGTATACCTATAGGTAGAAGATACCGATAAGGTGATACCGAGGTTGTAAAAAAATATGCTCAGGGCTTTGTATCAAGACATTAAAAAACGTCATGAACCTAATATTGGTCTTCAGAGATTCGAACAATTTGATATATTTTTCGCATGGGAAAGATTTTGAAAAAAAAATTTGTAGGCTTTGGAGTGGTAAAATTTTGGAAAGTTATTTTCAAAACTCCCGTGATTAATATTCGACAGTCTACATCTAGATCGTTTTTTATTGAATGAAATGAAAAGGATGATCTCTTCTCCATTCGTTTAGACGTGATGGGGGGGGGGGGGGCGAAAGGGGATGAAATGTTTTAGGGCAAAATAAGAGTGCGTACCTAAGTGAAAAATGCCGTAACAGAGGCTAGCTCAGAGACGTGGTCCTGATCAGGTTTGCTTCTGCTTCTCTTGGCCCAGTCATAACTCATAAGACATTAAAACCAAGTCAATATACTTGCTTTTCCCCAAGCTTTGTGCCAAGTTACAATATGCTTTCTAACTGTTTTACAGTTTGCAAAAGATTCAATTGGTGGCTATCAGGTGGAAAATGTGTTCCCTAGAGTGTAGTGACTTTCTTTGTCCGCAAAAACTTGGCACCAAACGGTAGCTAATGGACCAATCACAGCCCAAGGCCATTTCCAATTATTACGAAAAACAAAAGGAGAAACAATTATACGAAATCTTATATCTTAGTTCATATTATATCTTAGTAATCGAAATAGAATATGCGTATGCGTATGCGTGATGTATGGGGTGGCAGATACAAAATGCTGTTCTGAACAACACAATTTGACGCTCAAAATAAATCGCAAACGCGCGAAGATTAGCTCCAAATAATATGACATTGAGCACAAACTTTTCTCGAGTCAAACCCCTGGTGGTTTCTTCTTTATCTGTACAAGCTTAGCACAAGTACAACCCTGCGCACAGCGGAAATAAATAATTGAATTTGCTGTGAAATTTTGGCTCGGTTAATTGGACTGGTCGCTGCCAGCACTCGATGTCGCTTGAAAGGAGATTCTTACCTCCGAAGCGATATCCAATTACACTGCACCAGAGGAGAAGCTGCAGCTGCGGTATAGTGGCAATGGCAGCATCAGAGGAAATTTGTCGGCTTGGGCGACGTTGAACTGACAACTTAAGGTATTTTCAAGTGTTAACATTATCATACCTATACTAACATATAGGAACGAACAATCCTGCTTATTAGCAATAACTACCTAGAACTAGAAGACTAGAAGTGATGCAAAATCAATTCCCAAGAATTTCTGCATAAGAATCCAACCCCTAGGCCCATAGAGCCCCCGGTTCCTGTAATTCTGGTCACCTGCAGTTATTAGTTATTGGCGACGCGACGGTAGATGTAGACGCGTCATCAATACAAATTTTTAACTAAATTATTTGCTCAAATCTCCCAGGTATAGTCCCAGGAACCTCAAATTTCAATCGGGGTGGATATTACCCAAACCAAACGCGATTCATTGACAAGCTCGTATAGTCTATCTTATTTTAATTTTAACGTTAACAAAAAAAATGCATTGACGCTGCGTCCTCGCCGCCCCTTTGATCATTTCTGGGTGGACAGGCGCCCACCCCGCCCACCCCGCCCACCCCGCCCCGTGGGGACTGACGTGGGGGACCATCTGGACTGACGTTCACAAGTAAAACGTTCAAAGAAATACCGAGATACCATGTGAAGGGGGGGGGGGGGGGGGAGGGGGAAGAGCCGGCACTTTATTCGATAAAAAAAATCACTGAAGACCGAAAAGTCTTTCATGCGCTGTCTTTCAGTGGTGTCGGACAGAAGGAGTGCATGAAGAGGATAAAGGACAAGATTGCGAATTGCGAGTTCACACTCGCAATTGATAAGCAACGACATGACCTGGATGGGAAACTGTAAGAACGGACATATTTTTAAGGGAGGCTGACATGCTTAGATAAGAGGAAATCTCTTTGTTTAGTCTTCAGCCCTTGAACATTCGCTATGGCAGTCACAACGACTAGCACTGTAGTTTGTGCTGCCTTGTTTTTGTAGCAAAAAAGTCGAAAATGGTACTTCAAGAACGTTTGATAGATGTGGGCGAGTTTTTCTATTTGTATGCAATTAAATTTTGTTTCTATCAGGTTCATTCAATAATCTCGATAATGTGTTTTATCTCTTTTTTATTTCCTTGTTACATAGCAAAGTAAAAAAACACAATAATGAGAGAAACTGTAGAACAAAAAACGTACTAATGAGGTTCTAATTCTTGCATTGCCTTTGGCCCTGTTTCGATATTTATGATCCCACTAGCTATAACTGATGCCTCACGGCACCTGTTGGTGTTGCAGAAGTGGGCAAGATTTTACATCTAAGCTTTAGTCTAAGAATTAAAATGTATTTTAAAAAGTTCCTCAAGCAATGTCCCGTGCCCTTCCTGAAGACAAGAAACTACAAGGTATCGGAACAACGTGAGCTGCACAAAAAGCATAAATAAAATGTTTAAAAATTAATTATTAGTCGTTAGAGTCTCTATAAACCCCTTAACCGTGGGTAGGTACCAGATAGGATGCAAGTACCCTATGCCCTGCAGGCATACCCGATAGCCAAAGTATTACTCATATAGGGTTCTAGGCCAAAACCTAGATCCTAGGACTCAGGTCCGTACCTCGAAATCATGGAAACGGTCGAAGTGCACATGCGTGCAACAAATACGGAATTAATTTCTTACATATTTGAGCAAAACATGATGCCTATAAGCATGCAGCTCCCTAGAAGAAGAACTGAAAATAAAATCAAAAAGTGCACCTGGATATGACCTACGTCAGAAGTAGGTACTGTGAGGTTTACACGACGGAAATTTCGGCTTGATTATGATTTGTTGGCTTCATTTCTTGTTTAAAGCCTCGGAAAGTGTAATACATTGATTCCGAAGACTTGCAAGCAGGATTTTTGACAGTTGGTTGAATAGACGTTCCCGAAATCCAAAACAAAATAATAATCACAGAAGATCGGTAGGAGAAACAACATAGATGTCATACTGAATTCACACTTTCCTGAACTAACTTCACAGAGAATAGATATTTTAATGAATTTTGAATCTTTGAGACGGAAAAATTGATCGAAATTGAAATTCCACACAGGATACCCTTTGAGGTTTCAAAAGTAGGAAACATACTAAAAGCATTGTGCCAATCTTTCGTAGCTAACTGTCAAATGATGAGCAAAGATGTAGGTACCTACATTATATTACCTTGACCTATGACTATGTGACAATTCTTCTCAGTGTATCTTTCAATATGAATTCGATGTGCAGTATAAAACATGAAGAGACGCCTAGTTGCGCAAATATCGTTTAATGAAATGTTTGAATCAATCGCATGGAACACCTCGCCGATAAGGCGGACGAAAACTTGCCTCGATATATAGCCAGACGATAATAATTATTTCCTTAATTCAGGTATAAACGCTCTCAAATCGCCATGAATTTTCTTGCACTGGCCAATATACAATTGACTTTATAAGAAAGCAGAGTTATTTTATGAAGTTTTAAGCTGATATTTCAATGATTCTGTCAGGGGCGGATCTAGACTCAATTCTTAGGGGGGCGAATTTTCCGGAGTCACTATTAAAGGTCGAAACTAAAAGCATGGTTTTTTGCAATGGGATTTGCCTCTCGGTAACGGGATGTGATGGTAGTGTCAAAGCGGGGACCAATATTTTTTCTGCAAGGCAGAAACAAAATCATGATTTATAATATTGATGTGCTCTTTATGGAAATTAAAATAAGGATATTTTTTAATTATTTATAGAACAGATAATGTCCGTTTTCATATTACCAATGTTTTATTAACTCTCATTTTCACTTAGTATGTAATCATCATCGTAATTATAATAATATGACACGAAAAAATCTTACAAAGCTTACACATTTTCGCCATTAAACTAATTAATAATTTTTGTCTGTATTTCAAATTTATATTTCATATATTATAGTCTTGTCTGTTTATGAACAGCTGAGGGTTGTGGTACGCAAGATCATGAATGGACGAAACCAACTGTATCTTACAGTACAAAATCCAATGTTCTTTTCTTTCTCTTTTAATATCTTTCGATGACTGTCCAAGTCGACTGGGACATCTCTATGCATATTGAGGAGAGCTAATCTAGATAATCTGTCTTCACTCATGTGCATCCACGTTTTCAGTCTCTTTAATGCTGAAAAACTGCGCTCGGCACTTGCCACGCTTGCTGGGAGTGGGAGGGTTCCCCAAATTTGCAACAGTGCATGTATTGTAGGTAACATTTCCCGATCAATTGCACGATATGTGTCGATATACTTTCTTTATATTTTCGAACCCAATGCATTCTCCAAACATGAAACTCTCCGACCAATATCTCTGCAAGGGTTTCAGAAGAATGACACTCCGGTAATATCACGTGATAATGGACAGCGATCTGCTGCAATACGACTGCCATGTTACCATCAACAGTACTAGTTGAAAGGCTGTCAATGTCACTAACAAGATGTTTTGGCAACAACATGTGAAGACTAAGAGCATTCAGATTGTCTGCAGTAAATCGTCGTTTCAAATCTTGAATGACGCTGTCAGGGAGAGGAATAAAAACTGATCGACGATAGTATTATCCTGCAAGTGCATTGTGCAAAGGAGGTTACTTTTGCAATGTTTTGGGCAGGAATAAAAGCTGGCTGTGGGTCAAGACATTGGCTATAAGAACCCGTCGAAACTTTACGAAGCTTTTCATAGGAGAAGCTGTGTGAAAGGCATTTTGAATTTTGATATTTTGGATTCTTAGGGGGGGCGATCGCCACCATCACCCCCCCCCCCCCCCCTCCATGGATCCGCCCCTGGCTTCTGTACATATCTACGTTCTCATAAATAGTGTTGATCCTTTGAAAAGGCACCAAAAAGTACAAACCTGCACGTAGGTAACATCATATGTAAAAAATACACAGTTTCCTGGGGTGATACAGAAACAAAGTGGTAACTTTCAAGAGAAGCTATCAAACTTTGATCTAACGCTTAAAATATCGCCGGAGATTAACATAAATGGATAAAATATGTGCGAAATCTCATCAAAATAATAGTTGCAGAGAGTCGACTGGAGCAGGCGTGGGCAACCATTGGAGGTCAGGGGCCTGATACAAATTTTCTGGGTGCTCGACGGGCCGGACTACCTTGCATAATAAATGGGAGGGGTGTGGGGGAACACATATGTCAAATGAAGCACCATCGTTATATTTTAGAGACTCAAGTTAATCAAGCTAACTTCAAAAGCATAGATGGGTCCCAAAATTAACATTGAATTTAAAAAAAACTTGATGGCTGTGCTCGTTCCCCTTTTCCAGCATTTTATGCCTGGGTGCCCCCCCCCCCCCCCTCCCCATAACCAGGCTTTAAATGCATTCATACGCAGCTTGTTTTCATTTTGTTTTAAAAAATTATCAAGATAATGGAACTTGAGATTAAAGAGAGTTCATTTTCGAGACCAGATCTTCATATAGATTGAATTGTCCCCAGTAGTCAAAATATATCCAATCAAACTCTCCGCGCATACCAGTACCTGGTGTAGTTCTGGAAATAAAAAGGGGGTTTCACACTAATTTTTCGTCAATCGCGTGGGGGGGGGGGGGAGGAGGGGGTAGCAGTAGTAATTATTAGTTCCACATTTTCGTCATTACCAACACACCCTATTTTCACATATAAAACATTGTTGTTTGGCGCTTACGACTATTTTCGCTTGGGATTCACTAAAACACGTCGACATATCTCGATTTCCGCCTCAAAGGTAAATGGATATAAATGGATAGTGGGTAAATGGGTGTGCTATGGGTGGGTGGGAAATGGGTAAGACAACGTGAATGGGCATATAAGGTGTGAAACGTAGCACAAGTATGAAAAACTCGCAAGTTAGTTAGAACTTCGAGTAGGTACCAGTTTATTCCTTAAAATGAAAGGTGAATATACGCTTATTTCGAAAATAAAATGTGAGAATACGCCGTATATACCTGCGTATACCCTGGACCACACCGCTGCCTGTACCCCATTTAGTTTACTATTCTCAGCAAAACAGTCAAAATCAGACATACCCCACTGAATGCTGTTTTGCTAATCGTGAGAGAAATAATCAAGAATATAAAAGAGAGCATTGAAAATATACCGAAAAATAGGTTTTTGACTTTCTAAATAATTTTTATTTAGACACAGTCTGAGCCTAACTTTCATGCTAACTGTCTCACGGGGGTTGCCCATTCCTGGTCTCGAGCGCAGTAAGTTTTCAAAGATAAATTATTCACCCACGTCATGAACGGCGAAATTCCAAGAAATTAAAACCCCTGCCTGCCTCACATTTTCTCGCGCCATAAGGCACAGAAAACAAACCTTGGCCACTCCAGACGTTTGAATTTGAGGTTTGTTATTTTCATGGAGGGCTATCAGATTAGATTGGTTAGGAAGACTCTTTTCAATGAACAACAACGATTCCGTACATCTCCACAGTCGCTGCTCGAGAGTAATATTTGAAGGAGCTGTTTTGCTGTAAAACACGTGGTGATCTCCATAAACAGACCGGTATACACCAGTTTCCATTGAAGTGTACCTCCTCCGCTGTACCGGCACAAATTCTCTTGTTTTACTGGGAGAGGAATCATGGTTTCAGATCGGGGTTCGGTGCAATTTTCTTTGCTTTAGGTAGGGTTATCACGCTTAACAGAGTATTTTTTATAAACGTCTTTGACCAAGGGATTGGAGAAAGGGAATAATTAAAGATCAGAATCAGATAATTAAAATGACAATTTGGGATTGGTCTCAAATCATAGGAAAATCAAATGAGAAAAAATACCAGTTTAGCCCGCAAATAATATTATGCGCTCCGATCAATACGCTCGAAAGCAAAGGCTTCAAAGGCGTACAGCTTCAAGGAGGATAACCCCAAGCCTTACCAGCTGCCATCAGATTAACTCGAGTAGTTTATCAGATTAACTTGCGATACAAGTAGTTTTTAGGTATTTGAAAGCTGTAATATGTACTAGTGGCCTTCTAAATATGACATAATTATGTCAATTGAATTTTAGAAGTTGCTAAATAATTCCCTTGTTTGTTTGCATTCATATTTGTTAACTTTCAAGATGAAGTGAAAACTGGCACGCACGTTGAATGCAGTAAGAGGTGGATTTAGCAAACTAGTTGCCTATTTCGCACCGGAGAAGTGATCGAAGCTCTCATAGGCCCCAACCATGTCTTGTATCTTTCATGTTTACAGATAGCTGCATGCATAGCTACTTTTGTCCTTCTCAGTGCCAGTAAATGACAGTAAATATGGGAAAAATGCCAGAATAATAATACAAGTTTTCAGGTTTAATTATTCTTGACCTCTGGCAAATTGTCACATCACATTTTGATACAACTATCCAGCAAACATAAAGTTGGACTTGGACACAAAAATACTGCTCTTCTCTTTTTTAATTAAAAAAACCAACTTTCTCAGCAAAGAAGTTATTTAAAAAGTTAGTACCTCCTTTTACACCGATATGGATACCTCTTGCAGATTCACAATTGTATCCGTGATTAAACTGGCCGACAAAGTCCAGGGTCATATACTTCCTCGTCTTGCCATTACGGATTTCTTTCTCAATCAAAAGCAAAGCTACAATATAGCAATGCTTGTACAGTCAGATAGGAAGTCAGTCTTTTGTTTTTCTACATTCCAGTGTTCACGTATTTTTGACAAAAAAAAACATTAGCATGAGTAAATATCTACAATGGTATATTTTTGTCATTTTAAATATAAATCAAATTTATTTGAGCAATGATTAATTACAATCAAAATGTTCCAAGCATTACTGAATTTGAACTCTGAATTCTACATGTGGATCTGAAATGATTTTACATACAGTGTGTTCGAATTGTTTTATCCGTAAACTCTCGTAAACCCACCAGTTGGAGTCACTCCGACGAGCTCCACTCTGTTTTCTGGAGTGAATTTCCGAACACACTGGTACTTGCTTATTTGAATATATGTATATATCAGTCGGCATAAAATAGTTTAAAAATACATGTATTTAACAAATTTTATTATATTGTGCTGAACTTAGTGAGCATTTCAACTAATTCATCGGCTCCGTCTTTTACTCGCACAGTAACGACCCTGATTGTCGAGCCAGGTGTTGGCACCATCACCAGCATCACATTCTTCTCTCCCACCTTCTTAACAGGGATGTCAGGAGACAGTAGAACATTCACAAGCAGGTTCCCTAAGCTGGTTTCTGAGCGTACTATCAGTTGGTGGCGATTTGTTGAGGCGACTGGTTTCACAAACAAATTCCCGATGCCGCGATCTTCGTAGCCGTCTTCTTTCTCCTTCTTGAAAAAGATCTTGCATCTATGAACAAATTGAATTTTTGGTAAGGTATTGTCTAAAAGTGTGAACATGAAGATGCACACCGATTTGCTTTCCAGAGTAGATACATGTAGTAAAGAATACCAATCAATGAAACTCTGTAGTATTTACAGAAGATTTTATAAAAATTGTGGGGCTGAGAAATCGCACATTTTCTCATTGGCAGGAGCCACCTCCGTGACGGATGCGTGGCGCTGGCAGGCCGAGTTCCTTAGAGATCTTATCTTGAAATCTTATGCAGTGTGTAAATAGCTGAGCCACCATGCAGTTTGAACCCAAACCTTTTACACATGGGATTTCCTGAATATAACACAGAAGTCATCGCTGAAAATATGCAGCCTTGCGCGTGCTGCTGCTGCCAGCATTCACCCACGTACATCGGCATGTGCAGCGGTGCGGCAGGTATGGCACATGCCATACCTTAAAACTCAACCCCACATTCATTGTTTTAAAAATTTAAAAATATTAGTATTGAAAAATAGTATTGAAAAATAGAAAAATTAGTATTACTATACAAAAGGATGTGATTTTCAACTAGAAGATGATTTATTTTATTTTTGAGCTGTGATTATGGAGAAACTGCGATCTGCAGTGATCGCAACGTAAGACTCCACGCAGGCCGTCTGCGATAGCCGGTATCGGGCGACGTGGGGTCAGAGTCAAAGGGATGTGCTGGGACGCGGTGCCGCGGCTAAAGCTACAGACATATCTTAATTTCTGGGTACCTAAGCGACTTTATTGTTTGTGTTTTAACTTTTAACACCACATGAGGCGCTATTCGAGTCGATTCGAGTATTCTTATATTCGAGCTATTCGAGTATGCTTGGTATTCGAGTCCGTACAGGCACACTGGTGGTAGGGAAATGCCACCTTAACATCGCCCGCCTGAGCCTGGCAAAGAATCGAGAAAAGTGTAAAATAATACACCGCATTTTTCACAAGATACCTTCGAGGCCTATACAAGTATCTTTGCCATTACAAGTATATCTCAGAGCACACTCTCTCGGTGTGCTCAGCATAAGTCACTAACTAAATTGGATTGTTTGTTACAGTAGGGATGCTTACAAAAATGCTCCCTTTTTCAAGTTTATGTATTCAAAATTACTAAAAATGTTATGGGGCCGGGGTTCCCAAACATTTTCTGAAATGAAAATTTCAGAAATGCCATCCTACTACAAATGGCTGCACTACCTATTTGAAATGAATTCCAGGAAATCGACACTAGCGCCGTCAACTTATGCGGAATTGTTTGCGTTTCACATTGAGGACATTTAATTGTTTTTTAAGAAAAATCTAATATTTGGTGTTTATTTCTATTTGTTATTTGTACTATCAAACTGGAATATCAAGCACTTTGTTTTCAAATAGAAAACAAGTAATGCTTACAAAAACACTCCCCTTTTCAAGGTTATGTATTCAAAATGAAAATGTATTCAAATTTTCTTCAACAAAAATTTCAAAAATACCATCCTACTACAAATGGCTGCACTATTTGAAACGAATTCACGTTGAGGCTGTACCTTAAGGATTTAATTATTTCATTGAATTGTTTTTCAAGAAAAACGTCACATTTGGAACCAAATTCAATAGAATTAAAAGTCATTACCTTTTTGTATAGACTGATCCTTCTTCCTGTACTGGAGTGAACTCGACTTTTGGGGGGGTGTCTTCATCTTGTTCTTCTGATGCTTGTTCTCTGGCAGCTGCAGCAGTGGCTGCTGCCTTGCAGGCACTACAAGGGAACAAACCAAAGAGTTTGAACATATTTTTTTTAGTATTTAATAATTTTTAAACAGTGCATGCTAGGTAGTAACTACAGTCATTAGTGGGATATACCTACTGAATTATTAATAGGTAGGTATTATTATTTGCTGAGTCTGCCTTGCATTTGGGAAGTCTTGGGTTAGATATAAGTAGTACCGCTCCTGACATTCAGGCTATGTTTCCCTAGATTTCCCTGCAAGCTGTTTCAGGCTATTCAACCACAATATGCGATAATCTGACCAGCCATCCGACACTTAAAAGAAGTGTGGTTTTCTTAAACGTGTATCAGTTATATTGATGGGTACAAACCTACCTAGGTACGTACCTAACAGGCAATACAAATTTTGCAAACAAGATAGGGAATTAAAAGTAAAAATACCTGGCAAACGTGAAAGACGCAAAGTTGACCGGTTTTTCAGCCACTGCTGCCATGGGTTTAGGTTCAGGGTCTTTAAACACAAAAGGTATTTGTTTGGTTGGCTTGCTGGGTGATGTTGATGGTTTAATGCCATTTATGGCATTATTGATCAGGAATGGATTGAAGTTAAGCTTTTGAGGAACATTTGGAGATGAAACAACTGAGGATGTTATCGTAACAGGACATGTTTCTTCAGCAGCCGCAGCTCCATTGATAAGTGGTGTCTCATCTTCTGAATTATCAACACTGGATGATGACATCGAATCATCATCTTCATCAACTTCTTTCAACAGCTGAAGCACTTTTTCTTGTGCACGTAAAACTAGAAGCTTATCCAAATCCACAGTATGATCTTTTTCTTCATCGAACAAAGCCTGTACTTGCCGCTGATGATCAATAAAAACTCGGGTTAAGAGAGCAGTAGGATCTTCTTTGATACATAAATCAATCCACGCAGCAAAGGATCGATTCAATTCAGCCATATTTTCCATAAAATACCGTGAACGCATTGTCGTGGGGTCACAATCCCACTGTGAACCACCAGCAACGTCTTCTTTAGCCATCCCTTTAGCTGCAGCATTTCTAGCTTCATGTTGTTTGGGCTGATCATCTCTAGGCATTGTTGGAGAAAATGGTTCTACTTGAATTGCACCCATGCTTAACCCTAGAAATTTAGAACTGCCTGAATTCAACGAGGGTGTTGCAGTTATTTCTAGCGACTTGGTCACATTTGTAACTACGGAATTATCATTTGTTTCTCCGATTTTGAATCGGCTAGAGGCTGGGCTCCCATCTCGTGCATCAGGATGGATATCCGACGTCGCTTTCCGTTTTGACATCCTATTACCTATTAAAATCAAGAAAACTCGTTTTATAACATTACTGAAGTGAGGTTAAGTTCGTGTTATTACGCTTGTAAGTTAACAATGCAGTTAAATTCGTAAGGGAACGCAGAAAAATGATGTACTTACCCTCTTCTATTATGTTAATAACAAATAATTTGTGGTTTCAAATCTGTAAAGTATGCAAAGTATAAAAACACCTGCGTTGCACCATACACTGGAAAAGGTACTTGTCTTAAAATGGCGCGAAATCACGAGATACACGAAAATGAATGGCGACATCGAACCAGCATCGATATCAGGCTAATTGTGAAGTCTGTTCAGGTAACCAAATCGAAATTATTGAACAAAGGTTTGTTTACGTGATCTATCAACTAATAAAAATACAAATACAAACAATCCGATACTAAGCTTTGTTTATTTACTTTAATCAAACTTCTTTTTGCCAGCATCGTTTCTTACAGACTTTCAGAGTAAGAAAAGTCCTAGCATAGAGTAAGGATAGTTTACTCTATGGTCCTATGGTGCAGAAAGAGGTCAACATTCTCGTTGCAACTCTCCTTGATGTTTAAAAGCCGAACATAGGTTAACACTATTTTGGAGACTATTTTTTTCTGGGAATAATACATACCGCCTGGTTTATAATGGCCCTTAGCACAATCGGCTTGGATCTACGATTTTTAGCCTGGTGCCCTACTTTGCACAAAAAACCAGATATTCTTGGTAGGCCACGGGCTTTGAGATGAAATTCCAGGTGTATTAGGTGGCACCCAGTGGCTAGTTTCAGGGTAGACGCGTCTACCAACTCTGTTTTTAAGGGATAGACACCGTCCACCCACTTATTTACGAAATAACTCATTTCAATCATACTGCAGATGTCAACAATGTTAAAATTCTGAGTGCAGACAATTTTTACAGAATTCTTTTTGATCCCATTATTTTGGCCCATTGTGTGATGGAAGGATTCTTGCAGATGGATTCGAAGCTTTTGGTTGGTCCATCGTGGAATTTCTATCCTCCATCCCATCATGAGCAGGAAAGAAACATTAGTTGATCCTGTCAACGAGTCATTTCGAGGAATTACTTCCGTCACTTGTACTGTTTGTCCCACTTCGTTTAACCAAACACTACTTCGCTTAACCCATCCAAAGTTTAACATCCCAATTTCCAAGCTAGTACCACTTTGAATGGTTTGCCAAGTTTTATTGGCAGTGTCAAGTTGGGCGCTGCCATGCTGACGTAAAATAGTTCTTGTAAGTCTCATTTTTATAACACAAAATCTTTTTGCTGAAAAGAAAACGACAATCTGTAATCTGTATCGAGCGATTCATATTTACTTACAGAAAATGAGAAGATATCAAGAGAGAAAAAAGTTGAAAACAGTCAGGCACCCACCCACTTATTTTTTTAAAGAAATTAACTACTGGGCATCACTACATATATTTTAAAGTACAGCCAGAAAAATAATAGTACAATCATTGGTTTACTCTTATTATTACCATAATCAAAATCTTGCTCCTACTCATTCTAAATGAAAACTTTGTTATTTCAGCCAGGCCCAAGGCTATTTGCAAAACACAATCTCAATATCTTTTTAGTCTGTTCAGTCAAAAGAGGTTTGAACAAAACACGGAATGTTGGTTGGAACTGAAAAAGAGGTACCAATCATTAATTAACGTGGTTTTAAATTATATTTTCCACTGGAAGATATCCACAGATGATACACAGTACATGATTCTCAGTAGTCTAGGTACCTACTACTGAATAGTGAATAGTGATGAAAGATTAACAAACAAATCAGTGAGTGTTATGCATGATCAAGCATACTGAAACAAGATACCATGGTTTATTAAAGAACCATTTACCTCTTGAAATTATTGTTTACCTGGATTCGTAACTATAATATGATCAGAAATTTACGTAATTAAAAGAATTTTCTGAAAATATGGTTTTGACCTGCGAGATGAGTACGATTCTCTTTGTACAGAAACTCTATCCCCTCCCTACTGATTCTTCCTTCCGAGCACTGTCGCTACGGCTCGCCACGGCACGCTCAGAGCGGCACTGCACGGAAAAAATGCAACATGCTAATTTCATACCTGCGGTAATTTGCTTACCGTGGCCAAACGTGTGGTCTTATCAAAGAGCCAAATTTTTTTAACACAGAGGATGAATGGGGCACTATGCTCAAATTATTTTAATGTTCTGACAAGAGGTTTGTCTAGGTGCCAGGGGTCGAAAAAGCGCTATGGGTTAATCATTACGGGAGTTGGTTTTGCTTTAACCACCTAGGCCAAGAAACGCAGACTCTGGGAACTTCCATACGGATGGCTGTGACCTTAAGAAATTTGTTTACTCTCAAAAGGTCATTATTAAATCTTCCTTATCAATGAAAAAGGTTAAATTTAAGAGGTAGATGTTCCTTTAACAACTAAGGATTGAAATTAAATTTATCACTTGATGTTGACACATAAGTTACAGTAATGAAGTTATGATTAAATCAAACTGAAATAAAAACGGGACGTTCTAACAGCGACATAGCTGTGAATTTCAATGAGGTTTATCACTGTATGTTTAGGAGATCAGCGAGTCACAAAATAGCTTATTATAAAAGGTTCTTAGTAAGTAATAACACTGCACAGAGATTAGTTGTCTGATTGGTCAGAGTGGTTATTTGGGGCCAACTCAATATGTTTTTCCAAAAACTGAATCACCACCTGAGGGCATTTTTTGTTGGCTTCATCTGCTGTGACCAAGTCAGATTCATCGATCCCTTGCCTGAAAATAAACAAGTTTAAAATTTTATAGAGCACGGACTGAGTACCATAACACCTGTAGCATGATCGGTCAGATAATTAAATCTTCAGTTGAAAATGAATCTAATTAATATTTGTTGTTCGGTCTTACCATTTTACGAGATATATCATCTCCCCTGCAACTTTCGTAGCGGCAAGAATTTTTTCTGCATCAATACCTCGAGCAAAGCCCCTCAGCTAAAAAAAAACAAGAACAAGTGTTACTATACATTATATTCTCATGTTATTTATACAGGTATAAACATTCTTTCAAAGTATTGTCTGAATGAATATAAATCAGCCATCCATATATTGCAAATTCTAGATAGCCTTATTAAAGGCCTAGTTTGGCAAGATTAACTATAGGATTTGAATTGAGTTGAGATTTATTGGATCTTTTGCTTACGCTGTAATATATCAGTCAAGCGAAAACGCAAGAGAAAGTGACTAAAAACAGGCTACAAAAAGTTAGGAAAGCAGTTAGGTACGACTTCACGTAGCATACGATTCCCAGTTTGAAAATTCCCCCACGCTCCATGCTGCCTGTTCACCGCACACTAATGTATAAAATCAAGAGCTTACTATAATGTGTAGCAAGTATGACACATTTCATATTGATCTATTGCCTGTGTGGTTTTTCCAAAGCACACCCGGTAGGTTCACTTACATTTTTAGGGGCATTCTCCTTGATTTTTTTCGTTGCCAGTGAATCCTGAGAATCATTGAATTTTGTTATCAGGTCGGTGCACTGGAGGTGCTTCTCTGCTTCCCAAGTGTTGTCCTCACTGAAATACCAACAAGGACAACAATATTAATAACTTCTAAATTTGAAACAAAAGCGCCAGTTCCGGTTCTGGTTCTAGCAAATTATATATAAAAGTTCCGATTCCATGAAAATAACGGTTCTTTCAGGTCTCGATTCCGGTTCCCATTTGGATCCAAAGAAAAATCATACCATAACAAGAAAAACAAAATGTGAATTTACAAAACATTTATATAGAACATAAAAAATGTATTTTTGGGCTCAAAAACAGTTCTGGTTCCAACTCTGGTTCTTCGAAAACTGTCAATAACAAATATGATTCTGGTTCCAAAAAAAAATATTGGTTGTATGGGGTTCCAGTTTGGTAGAATTTGTGGTGATTGTGGTGGAATTGATGCTGACGATTCGCTGGCCTTTAGCAATGAGTGTTATGGCCAAAAATAGCTTTATAATTAAAGGTAAATTAATTAATTAATCTAAAACAAAGTGACAGTGATAACTGTCAGAAAGCAGAGTGATTGGGAGAAGGTGGGGGTGAGCTCTACAGCCCCAAGAAAAATTTAAAATAGTAGGTACGGCAATTTTTGTGTCATTTATATGCGTTTCAGATAAACATTGAGAGTGGACCAAAGATACTACTATAATGTGAGTAAACTGCTTGCTTACCCCTGGGAATAGCTACATTTCCATGTCTCAATAAAGTAGATTGTGGAAATTCCTGCCAAAAGTATTCTATAAAATTATTCTTAAAAATTCAGCAATGCATTTTGTTGGCCTAAAAAATGAGAGTTTGGGCCACGGGTTGAGTACCTAGGGACCATAAGTTTAGTCTACAGCAACGGTCGGACCACTTATCTATCAATTGTATATATTGCAGACCACTCAGCGCGTAAAATACGTATGACGGGAAATACAATTGCCTACGAAGCGAGGGGGTCTGGGGAGAGGGCCCCCCAGCATCATGCGGGTCCAGGGCGCGGAGCCTCGGGAATAAATGGATTTCAGGAATGCATTTGGTGCGTTTCTACGCAATTTCAAACTAGTTTTCAAAACAAGTTTTATTTTTAAAATAGCAAAATTGAGGAAATGGTGACTTTAGCGGCCCTGTGGGCACGGAATGACTGGTAGTAAAAGTCTAGAACCACCACCCGTGCAAATTCAAACTAAAAACTGTAACTATTTTGAAAGAGCTATTTAATTTAGAAAATTAAGTGAATTAGGTACCTACACTGAAAGTTAAAAAGTATACAACCAAATTTCTCTGCGGACCACCAAACCTTTCTTGCGGACCACTGGTCTACAGAGCTTCACAAGCGCATTGATGTGGCTCTGAGATACTGGCCTTTTTTGCCTTTTGAATAAATGCTGGCTGTTTATTCATCCCTGCTTACCTTGGATAATCCTTCCACTTGACAAGGTACTGCGTTTCCCCATTTCTTTCACGTTTCTCCAGAATTTCTTCGACGACATAACTATCGTCAGACTCTTTATCTTCAGTCTTCAGGCTCATTGTTCTGGTGAAATTATGAAATAATGTAAGAAACTGTGGATATTGTGAATAAATTGGGTTAGCTTATTGGGCTAGTAAAAAAGGCTCGAGGCTAAAGGCTACCTAGGACCTACCTATCATTAATAAGTATCGATAGTTAAGGAAATAAGTGAAATTAATTTTATGTTTCCTTATTCACTCATACATAAATACATGTGGACATAGAAATCTATAATTATAAGTCACTACAATACATGACACAAGCTTTTGTAAGGTTAAGTTTGAAAAGTTGGCGGATATAAGCAATAGCAAGCTCTGTGCAAATGTTAGCAAAACTAACCTTTACGGGTAGGGTTTCACAACCAGAGATTAGCGATGTATACCTGGTGATACGTCAGTTATTAAAATGCGTATTCAATATAGAAGTAGCATAGCGTTTAAAGGAGCAAAAGATTGCCAGAAGAAATAAGAAAATTGGATATTGAAAAATTTTAGATAAGATTAAGGATACCTATTATATTATTGATAGAGGATAGACACAAAAATGTTATATTATAGACTGAAACAGGATTACTGTAATATGTTTATGTTAACATGTATGTATCCCCAATATATAACAAAATAGAACTTGCTAAATAAAATTACATACATATTATGTACATACATACATACATACATAGAATGATGCGTGGATAAACGTCAACTGAATGCTGACGTACCTTTACCTCCTGTACCGACCAGCTGATCTAATGTTTTCCGCTTATCGGTGCTTGCAAGGGCTTTCGCTAGTTTTGGGTTAATTTTGTGGGATGGATTGTAGCAACCAAATAAAGCCCATAAAGTTTCAATTCTAATAATTCAATTTGAGTAAAAAATTTACTTTGCAAACACTTCCTTGTGTACTACATTCGTAATCATGAAAGCAGCATAACTAGACAGCATCACTACCCTCTACATTTTGTTCGACCGCGGCTTGATGGGATTGCCGTTGATTTTGAACTTTGCGAGGAGTCTGTGCACTTCTTTGTGCTACCTTATATCTCGCTCTGTCAGTTATGCCATTCGAATTCGTTGGCAATGAGCAATTCTCTCCCTTTCCTGTTGCCTATCTTGCTCTGTCCGTTGTGCCCTTCGAATTCGTTGGCAATGAGCAAATCTCTCCCTTTCCTCTTGCCTACCTTGCTCTGTCATTTGTGCTCTTCGATTTCGAGCTCTTTCTATTTATGCCAATCTATATTCCCCGGACGTACGAACTATTCTAGCTCTCGCCCTCTCCCTGCTAGACAGTACGTCTCTACTTCGATTTCGTTTAGGTGGCATTTTGAGGGCTGACCTGACTCACGACGTTCGCACAGCGACAGGACAGACAATCACTTTTCACACGGCTCTATCGTGTGGATAAGCCGCTGAAGCATTATCCGCAGGGCTGGAATCATAAGCCATAACAAAGAATATTGCAAATTATAACATTTCTAAATTGGAGGGGGGGAGGCGTAATTGACTCTGATAAAGAGCTTAGGAGCTCAAGAGACTGAGGACGTTGCAATATGACCACGGAGAACGACGTCGGAGGCAAAACCCGAAATTTCTATTTATAAAACAAAAGGGCGTCCTGCACAACAAGGAGGTGATGACCACGGAGACTACGACGACGGCGATGACTCGGCGACGATTGACGTTAGGACGTTAGGACGTTAGGACGAAGTCACCAACTCCTAGTCGTAGGTGTCGGCGATTAGTATTTCTACTCGGAGAAGGGGATAGCGTCGTCGTCGTCGGCGTCGTCGTCCCGTCACCAACTCCTAGTCGTAGGTGCCGGCGATTAGTATTTCTACTCGGAGAAGGGGATAGCGTCGTCGTCGTCGGCGTCGTCGTCCCGTCACCAACTCCTAGTCGTAGGGGTCGCCGATTAGTATTTCTACTTGGAGTAGGGGATGGCGCCGTCGTCGTCGGCGTCGTCGTCCCGTCACCAACTCCTAGTCGTTGGGGTCGCCGATTAGTATTTCTACTTGGAGTAGGGGATGGCGTCGTCGTCGTCGTCGTCGTCGTCGTCCCGTCGCCAACTCCTAGTCGTAGGGGTCTCCGATTTGCATTATTATTACTATATCTTTTTTTTCTTTAATTATTACAGAAAATAAGTCCTATAATATGTTTCAAAGTCTATTTATAAAAAAGATCAAGGAAACGGTCGAAATTTCCCCAGCTGCTCATAATATTTTCCAGTAAGTGGTAGGGAGTAGAAGTACAAGGAGTAGGAGTCAAGGTCTTGTCGTCGTCGTTGTCGTCGTCGTTGTCGTCGTCCAAAGTCACCACCTCCTACGTCGTAGAAGTCGGCGATTTGAAATACCACATGGAGTAGGGGATGACGCCGCCGCCGCCGCCGCCGTTGTCGTCGTCGTCGTCGTCGCCGACGTCCAAATTCACAAACTCCTACTTTCTAGACGCAGGAGTAGTCGATTTGCATTATAGGTACCATAGATGAATATACCTTACAAGTAGGGAATGACGCCGTCGGCCGTCGTATAGTTGTTGTCACCGTCGTCCTAGCCTCCTAGGCCATCGCCCCCTTGTTGTTCAAGACGGCCTTGAACGCCCTCACATCTCGGAGTTAGCTCTTGATTATATTCAGTCGCGCCCTTCAACAATTTCGAATTGCTCTTTTGTTTGCGTCGCCATTTTTTGTAGTTAATAGTGGTTAATAGTATCGATTCTGAGTATGATCTATCTGAGGACATCTTTTTTACTTTCTGCCGACATGGCTCTACCATGAAATTATACCTGCGAATGGCGTTTCTCTATACCTACCTTGTTTGCACAGCTCTTCCGTGCAATGTGCCTTCTAAACGCCTTGGCAGCACGATCAACCGTGGTGGACGCGGAATGCGTCACCTCACCTGGATTAGTGTCATCCAGCTAAATTTTGCCGACTGGGAGAAGGTCACCTGCAAGATAGCTTAAATCCAGAAATGTGAAAGTGCATAACGGATGACCTTGTTCCGGTGGACGAACATCATCTCACTGGATTACTTAAATCCAATGGATTAAAGGCATCCTAGGGCAGATGACCTTGTAGTTGTACCAGTCGCGGAAAGTTGTAACAAGTGGTAAAAATTGGATGATCTTATTCCGGTGGAAGAAGTTAATCTGAATATATGATGTTGGTTAAGTGGACCGAAGAAGGTAATCTGAGACTAGATGACAAAGATCCACTGGAACAAGGTTATCTGGGTAGACGTGACCTTGTTCCGGCGTGGATGAACGTCGTCCCGCTGGATGACTTTAATCCCGTGGAAAAAATGCCATTCGGGGGAGATGGCCGAGATCCAGTCTCGAAAAGTGGTAACAAGTGGTGAAAATTGGATGACTCTAATTTAATCTATGCTCTAATCCATTGGATTTAAGTCATCCCAGCGAGATGACACGTACTTCCATCGGAACATTGGTATCTACCCAGATGATCTTGGTCCAGTGGATCTAAGTCATCTGCAGTCTCAAATGACCTTCTTCCACTGACTGAAACAACGTCATCTACTCAGATGAACTTCTTCCACCGGAATAAGGTATTCAAATTTTCACTTCTTTTTACCATTTTATGAGACTGGGATAAGGTCATCTGCCCTCGTCATAACGTTGTTCCGCTGGATTAAGGTCATCTCGTAGTTACCTAATTCTTCTAGTTGGCAATATATTAGATAGATGACCTTATTCCAGGTGACGCTATTCCGGCTCAGGGGCGTCTTAAAGGCTTTGGCGCCCCGGGGCCAAAATTATGACACCCCCTCCCCCCCATCCCGAAGTGCACAAAAGTAACAAAATTATACAGCGAATAGCTAGTCTCATGGAATGATCACAAATCGCCCATTCCGCGACATTTTTTGCTAACGGCTGCTGATATGTTCGACTACGAGTAGATAGAATTCTGCAACTATTTCTATGGATCTTAGAAAAATTCCGTTTTTTCAGGAGCCAAAATTTTCGTTCCTTCCTCTAAAATGCCAACACCCTAATAGATAGCACACAATACAAACTTTCTCATAGTTCAATAGAATCGCAATCTTAGCATCGACTCTTTCTATCAGACTATAATATATGTTGCAGGGGCAGTGGCATGCAGGGTTGCGTTCAAATTTAAGGGCCGTCATGTCATTGCATATGCTATAAATAGGCAAAGTAAAATGAATAGAGACACAAATCTGCACACAATCTTCGAAATGCATAGAGAAATTTATCTTTTGCCTTCTTACTTTAGCGTTGCAGGCGAAAATTGCCGTTTCTATAGTCTTTTAATCAAAATATTTTGCCCCAATTCAGCAATTATTAGACATTTTGCTGACTTATAATTTATGACCGCAGGTAGCTCGTTGTCCTGCTTGTTGTCCTTTTCCTGGTCTGTGTAGCTCGTTGCTTGGTGTACCACACTTATTTGAAAACAAAGTGACCTCAAACAAGACTAAATATTGTAAACCCATCGAATCTCGTGTTCTCGGCGGTGTCGACAGCAGGGGTATATTATAAGAATGGCGAACGAAATTTACACTACGAACATTCGTTATCTTTTCCCACAATACCTATACTCAGATTCTGTCTTCTTTGAAATCCACATTCGCGGCTCGTTCCCGCAATAACACATGCAGATTATTATATTTTAATTTAAAATGCAATGTAATACCCGTCGTGCTTGTTCTATGCTCAGCCAAATTTTCGTGAACGCAAATTCTTCCGTGAAGTTGTGCAACTTGAAAATCACAAAAAAATAAGGCGCCGCTTCCCTAGATACCTGGCGCCCTGGGCTCGAGCCCAGGTAGCTCTTAAACGCCCCTGTTCCGGCGTCCCCAACCGTGCATTCGACCTTGCATGTAGTGTTTTCAAGGCTCAGATGCACGGTAGTCGTGTGAATAGCGTCTCAGCTGTTTATTCGCACGGGAGCCGTGCGAATAGCGCCAGCTTTTATAAGAAGGATTCGCTTCGCTAGTGTCATTGAAGTTTGTAGGATCAAAATGTTGTGTTGAAGAATCGTTGCAGGAAAGTTAGATGAAGACATTTGTGATGTCATTTATACTAATTTTTAAAAGGAATTTTCTAAAAGTATAGTCGAAAGCATCTTACAGCATTGTAGGTATTGCCATGTGAGCAAACACTAGACAATGTTTGCTTTTGGACTTTATATTTGGCTTCTTTGCACCAAGTTTGTTTTGGGAGCTAGCAATGATTCTTCTCTTAAGACTGAGGTTTTGACAGGAGAATATAATGTGCCTTACAACATCATTGTGAATCGGGATATTGAATACATCTACGAGTTTGACAACGACAAAGTTTCTTTGAGACAGCCAGCCAGGATAACAGTGGCTTGTGAGAATTCAAATCGTACCTTTCCTGTTCTTATCGTAGTTAGGCAGCAGAAGGGTGTTTTATCATGGCAATTACCACTCATCGTGGAAACAAAGAGTGGGAGGTGAGTAAAGTAAAGTTTTTCATGTTGTTTGTAGCATTTTAGGTTAAGCTACTAGACCTAGGATGGATATATTGTCGAATAATTTTATCCAAATATGAATTATTCAATGGCTGTATTATTGCTGTATGTTTCTTTCAGTATTTAGTAATTTTCACCGAAAGTGCAAAAATTATTCAAATTGTGTATTTAAATAAATATAATACAACCACAGATCAGTGCCGTAACCGCTGCCGCAGCTGGTGCAGTCGCACCAGTTCCCAGGAGCTTTTTGCAGGCAGGGGGGCCCACGAGCATTGGCTTGAGGGCCGTGAATGGGTGAAACGGATAGTGAATCGCCGGTCCACGATCACAGATAATAACAAATATATGTAACATAACAATCATCGAATTTGGACACAATATTTGGCTATACAGTGGCCCAGAAACCGAAATTTTTTGCATACGGCGCCAAAGTAACGACAACAAATCTTTGAAAAATTGGTGGATTGGATTTCAACGCTTTTTGGACAATTTTTCAGAATTACTTTTCCGCAGCCCCCCTCCCCTCCCAAACCTTACCTCTTTCATATAGCCAACTTTTCGTAAGGAAAATGTACTAGCTGCCTTTTACATTTACCAATGGCTTAATTTCGACCATGCAAAATTTGGGATACAGTCGTGTTAGCCTTCCTTTACCACAGCCCAGTGAACTTCGAAGTAAAGTTAAAACTCAAATTAATTCTAGTGTAAATATTAAACTAATGTACTTGTTTGGAAAGGGAATACCTCATTTATAGGCAGGAAATGGTATAACTCATTAAATAATTCCATTATATTGTGAGGTGTCAAAAATGAACAAAATTTGGTCCCCTTTCTTGAAGTCAATTTCCCAATTGATGGGTTAAAGAACAACAGCTACACAAAAAACAGTTATCGAAGATAATTAGGAAGTTAGCTTAAACTCTAAATGGTTGTTCCTTTACCTACCTACATGATTTGTATATTTTTTAGATTTGGTTACCAAAATACATCAAGAACACTTTGCCCAGACAACAACTACTATAAGTCACATGGAGTTAATGACATCAACCAGCAAGTGATTGTCAGTGTCTCAACTGCAAACCCTTCAAATTTTACGGTGTCGTTGGAGGTTACCATGGAACCAGACTTTTTCATCGAGTAAGTAGTATTTAGTCAATGTGCACAGTGATGCACAAGGCATAGGCAAAAAACTTTCTTGTGGTTTTTTTGCACTGATCTTGTCTTGAATTTTGACTTGCAACTTGCAGATTAAAACGAGCACACAATATCAGCGTGTCTCCTGCAGAACCACGCTATTACGGCTACAAATTTGATGAGGGGGGACCGAGCACTGTGCTGCTTCGAGTAGATTCAACAGATGAAATCTGTATGACGGTCTCTGTTCAGAACATGAGTGTAAGATATCCGAAGCAACCTAAACCCCTTTCACAAACCACTTTCATTGAAGAACCTTTAGACAAAATTAACAAGTATCCAATTATTCTGTTCCATCAATATAGTGTCCTGTATTTGATCTGGAAAGGAATGTGCAATTTGAAGGATATTGGCAAACGATGAACACCAGAGGTGGCATTACCCTTACGGTGAGTAAATTTATTTGTTTACCATACTGTCGATAAGTTGTTAGTTCTAAACTGTGTTCTAATGTTAAAATTAATTTACAGAGGGATGTGTTCCCACATGGATTCTATGTGGTGTTTGTGGTGAAAGGAGATGACTTGGATTGCTCTGGCGAATACCAGACTGTGAGCGAACATCGACGTAAAGCAGTTTCGTTCGTGTTGAAAGGAGCCATCAGTGCAGGGGACTATCTGGTTGCTACTCTCTCAGCTCTTGCCTTGTTTGCTTCTTTTTATCTCCTTGCCTTGGCCATGGCTTTAGCTCATTGGGTCAGGTGAGTAAATCCCAAATTTTTAATAGTCAGAATTGAATAAATGCATTTTTACTTTTTTTATTATTATTATTTTTAAATTTCTCTTACAATTGCACTGTTAAGTAACAGTGATGAGGTAACTTAGTGTAATATAATAGTGTATAATTATACTAAAAGCATAATGATGATTATAATATGATATAGTCAGTCATACAATTTTCGTTTTTACATTGTGAAATTTGTGTCTGAGAGGGGTATCCCCCTTCTGGAAAAAATATTAATTGAATAGAAACACATTACCAGAGCAAAAGTGTAAGAGGCAGTCGCCAAACTTGGACCAACTTTATTTAAAAAAAAAAGTTTATACTAAACAAGGTTTCAGCACGTTTGATGACTTTCCCTTATAGTGCTGTGGGTAAAAAAAGAAGCGAAATTGGATGGATGTACTGTTCTTCAGCCAGTAAGGCTATTGGTGTGACTTGTGAGCGTATACTCGGGCAGCTTCCCACTTAAATTTTACCTCCTACTGGATACTTGTGGATACTAACTTGTGGCCACACCTTTTGTCCGATCTTAACGAAACCAGGGTCTACGGAAACCCCACACTTTTGGCAACGAATTGTGTGTTTGCAAATCTCGAAAATATTCACTCATCTTGTATTTTCAAGCATTGTATAACAACCCTGTTACGTCGTATTATGGAGATCATACACGGGCCGCTTCCCGCACAGAATTTACCTCCTACTGGATACTAACTAGTGGCCACACCGTTTGTCTGATTGCAACAAAACCAGTGTCTTCAGAAACCTCACACTTTTAGCAACAAATTGTGTGATTTATAATCTCGAAATACCAATTGAAAGTTCAAATAAAGTTTCATGCAATAATCACCAACAACTGCACCAATAGCCTGAAGTATATACATATATATATATATATATATATATATATATATATATATATATATATATATATATATATATATATATATATATATATATATATATATAATTTTGCAATTTATTTATTTATTTGATTGGGGTTGAATCATTCCTTGGAGATGCACAGTAGATAGTAAATGCCATAATTCCTCACTGTTTGAAATAAACGTCCTCGACCCTGACAATGCGTGTGCATTTTACAGACGCCGAGGCCAAGTTCAGCCTGTGGTGTGGTCAGAACCAGGGGGGTCAGAGCCGATTTCGGAAACGCAAAGCTCGCCACATTTGTCAGACACATGCGCCGGAGACTCTGATTCATCTCTCGACGAAACTGACATCGACATGATGCGAGATGCAGACAGAGACAAAGACATATTCAGGTACCAAATGTGACATTGTTTCCCTGGGACGTATTTCGTAAGTTATGTCTGTATAAGGAGTTCAGGCCTAGAGGAAAGTTATTGATTAAGTTTGAAGGATAACTTTGTACATACCTATATATTGGTCTGGGCTAGATTGGGCTTATGCAAACTGGTTGCAGATTTTTAGGAGCCCCAAAGTGTGATACAGAAAGCATTAATTATGAATAAATTCGAAAAAAAGTGGTATGTATATACCACTGGAACAGTAAAAAAGTTAGAATGGAATGCCATCTGGAGGAGCCAAACATGTCAACTCTATGAATTGGAAAGCAGAATTACATCAACTGTATGTAGGGCTGCAATTGGCCTTTACATACCTAAAAATCCTTCTTAAATCATCACCTTTCAAAATTTATATCAAACTCACTGCTGTTAAGCTGAAATTGTATCTTGAGTGCTCGAGTTTTCTTATTACAAGACCTCGAATTCTAATTTTATTAGGGACTGGCAATGCCTTGCATCAATAGGCTGGGTCATTTTATGGGGTCGGAGAAAGAGATGAGTTATGCAGGACAAATGTTGGTTTGATAAGATGATGAATAAGGAGATGACATTTTTATCATCTAGGTTAGTTTGATGGATTGACTAACCATTTCCTTTCTCCATTTAAATATTTACATGAATGAGAAGGGTTCCATTTGATTCACCCGAATACCCAAAGTAATTTACTGCGATATATTTCATTTGCAGAACAAAATTGTCACTCTCCATCCGGGATTTAGCAAGGAAACATCCAAAGATTTTGCAAAAGAAGTCCCAATTGTATCTCTGGAACCTTTTGACTGTTGGCATATTCTACGCCTTGCCTGTGGTACAGCTTGTGCTCACCTATCAGAATGTAAGTATAGTTCCCATGTACTGTTCGACTATCTTAAATCTTAATCACTATATAAAGGCAGTACAATAATTTACGTTAAAAAAAATTCAACTTGTACATAATATGATGTCAGCTTGGACAGACTGCAGCCCTGCACTTCCCCAACAAGATTGCATGAATGAAGCAATTATCATCCCAATTCTATTGCAATTAGTAGTTTAGGTCCCTGAATCGACCTCCGTGGGTACACTGCAAACGCGCTTTTAGGTATGTCATTAATAAAGTTATAAATCATACCTGAAAAGAAAAATCAATTTCTTACACAAACACAAAATTTCAGCTACATTTTGGATCGAGTTGACGTATAAAATTTTATCTGGCTTTTTAAACAATTTGAAACGTTTAAAATTTCGTGATCTCCAAAAAATATGTGTCCCTCGAAATATCCTCGAAATTCTGTGATTTTGGTCGAAAAATTTTGTTCGCAAAGGTTAATAATGTGCTGATAACCACTAACTCAAATTTAATAGATAAATGTGGTAACAATTACAAAAAATAAAATTTCATTCAGAATTGACTTGCTCCCTAAATAGTTATCTTTCCATCAGGGTAATTCAGTTGGTATGTCAATCCAGAATCAATCACTTATGTGGGCAAATAAAAGCCTAGCGAAAAGTACTATGTTTTTTTTTGCCGATAGGTGATTGACTCTAGAACTGAGTAGTCAATAGTCATCCATTGCCGACGCATGCTCTACACCGATTCTATATCAATCTTTAAAACTGGATGCTGTGGCAGTGCTTTAAAGTGGTTCATAGTTTGATTTTCTACTTACAGCTGTGTGGTGGGTTAAAAATGCATGTCAACATTTTCTTAATTCTGCTCTACGTTACCTGACACAGAGAATAGTTAGCGTTTGTTTTGTGTGAGCGTTACGGGTTGATTTCAGTATTGGCTGTGAAAATTTGAGCAACTTCTTTAAAACAATACCACCTTTGTAAGTTAAATCAATTGTTTGGATATAAGGAAAGCAAAGCCTGAAAAGTGTTTAACTGACCCGGGATATGAACCCGGTCCGGTTAAACATTTTTCCAGCTCGCTTGAATCCTTCGCTTTCTGGTTAAAGCTCCCATTCAGAGAAATACAAAAAACTGCAATTGTTTGCATGGGTAAATTTTATATTTTTAGAAGCTTAATTTATATTGTAAAATGTATGTCTAGTGGCATACAAAATCAACAAACTCATTCAGCATAGCTAGCAGGGCTGAAACGGTATCAGCCTCTAAGATGAATTTTGGGGCAAATCAACATTCAGGATATTATTTCAAAATGTCAAAAAGTTGTACAAGATCTAGGTCGTTACATCTCAATGTTTGGGGCTTTGGTGTGATCCAGGTGTTACATGAGACTGGCAACCAAGACCTGTGCTACTACAACTTCCTGTGCGCTCATCCGCTGGGCTTCCTGTCGGACTTCAACCACGTGTTCTCCAACCTGGGCTACATCCTGCTTGGCCTGCTCTTCGTCGGGCTCACGTACCGCAGGGACATGATGCACCGCAAAGTGCCACCCGCACAAGACAAGGTTGACAATGGCAGTTAATTTTTCAGTGGGAATTCCTTTTAATGCATTTGTTTTTTGCATGTGTGTATTATTTTTAGTAATTTTGCTTTCAAAACCGAAAATTTGCATGACATTAAAACGGTTCGGGACGAAATAGGACGTAGATATTTTTATACTGAGTTATAAAAATTCCTCTACCTACTGTGTGGAACAGTGGAATGTACATACTTTTTAAAACTAATTAACAAAATAGTACTATAGTTGCTAATCCAATTAACTGGCAACACATGGTACCTATTTAAATAAATACATTTGGTAATACAATTATTAATAAAATATAATATAATTGTGAAATGTATTGATGTAAATGAATTAATTGTTTTGATTGTCTAGATGTATGGGATCCCCCAGCACTATGGGTTGTTCTATGCCATGGGTGCAGCGCTCGTGATGGAAGGAATCATGTCTGGATGCTACCACGTCTGTCCGAACCATTCCAACTTCCAATTCGGTAATTTCAATTGCCAATACTAATACACTATGCGACTACCTCTTGCATGACGTAGGCTAAGGAATTCTGTTGAGGAATTTTGTGGTTGCAGAGATCTTAACCTAAATTGCAACGGTTCTGACAATTTTCAAATTATGGTCCAAATTCTGATTCTTAGTAAATTACGGACAACGGTTCTGATTTTGATCCGGTTTCATGAAAATATGGGGTGTTTTTGGTAATGGTATTGTTGAAGGCAGTCAGTATTGCTTATTAATCTATTTTCTGCACTTGCTGTAGTAACATTTTACCCTAGGATCCAAATGCATTCCAATAAAAACATATCTTTTAAAATAGTTGTTCCTTTTCAAAACAAGGGACAGATATTCTCGGCATAAGAGATGTCTCGTTGAAATATCCTGATGTTTTGCAGACACAAGCTTCATGTATGTCATGGCGATGGTCAGCATGGTGAAGATCTACCAAACTCGTCACCCTGACATCAATGCTTCGGCGTACGCTACATATGGTGTGCTAGCAGCAGTTATCTTCATTGGTAAGCAACCAAGCATCATTGGTAAGCATCATTGGTAAGTGAAATTAAGTTGCTACTAATCAAAATATGCCCATTTGGGATTTCATTTGTATTACCTACGTCCAGGGTCATGAAACGAGGGAAACAAAAATTTTGTTGATTATAACAACGATTTTGAGATAAGGCCCCTGTAGGGGCCCAGGTATTGGATAAATTTGTGGACTGAGTTGTCTCTTGGCTGCTGTGAGGATTGATTGGATTTCTCATTTGCCTATTTTATGCAATATCTTCTCTAGCCAGAAGTCACTTCTCACAAATGGCTCAACGATATAAACGTAATGTTGAGTCGTACGACACAGATAGTAGTCAGATGTTAACGCAAGTTTATTGATGCATTCGGGTCTGGAAAGTGAGCAATTATGAAGCCATAAAGAAGAACAGCCGCTTAAAGTGGGCGAAGCAATTATCATGTGTCCTTCCAAACATACATCATATCAAGTTGACCACAGAAATGCCAATGTTATTAATCGGTGTTGTTGAATAACAATGTTGTTTTGTGCAGGCATGTGTGGTGTCCTGGACGGCTCGCTGACGTTCTGGGTGGTCTTCACTGTGATCCATCTGCTATCGTGCCTGCTGCTGACGGTACAGATCTACTACATGGGTCGGTGGAGGCTGGAACTGGCTGCATTCAAGCGCGTCCTGTGCACGTGCTATCTGGACGCTCGCGTGTCGACTTGGAGATGTCTCAAGCCAAACTATCCTAGTCGAATGGTGCTGCTTTTACTTGGTAGAGTAGTTTTTACGTTTTATATGATTATTTTGGTGTTTGAACCACTGTTCAACTCTTGTCTGTTGCTCTGTTGTTTTGAACCTCTAACTATATAACCACTTACAATTACTATTGGTTATAGTAGAAGTTTAGTAAAGTGGTGTGGCAGATGTAATTTTCTTCGTTTGTTTGCCACTGATGTTTTGTGTGTTCAACTCTTTTCTTTGTTCTCAAGGTAATGCCTGTAATTGGGCTCTGGCTTCGTTTGGCCTGAAGTATCATCTAGATGACGTAGCCACTCACATGCTAATGATCTTCATGGCTAATCTGCTGCTCTACTACCACTTCTACATTGTGATGAAGCTACTGTCAGGAGAAACTATCCTTACCCAGCCCCTCATCTTCATTCTGCTGTCATTCATATCGTGGGGAGGTGCTCTGTATTTCTTCTTCAACAAATCCATTTCTTGGGCGGTAAGTGGTTTTCTTTATTTTTACATTGGTCCAAAGTGTGCGACCCCAGGTGGCGACTATCCTTTAACCACCCAATTGTTACAAGCCAAAACTTTAATATAGCCTTCATCCTTTGAATAAAGTACCTAGCTAGTTGAAAGTTAAACCTGTGATTTACAAGTGAGCCGTATGAACTTATCTTTCAGCTGACTGCAGCAGGAAGCAAGAATTTCAATCGGCCATGCTCAATAATGGACTTCTATGACAACCACGACATCTGGCACTTCTCGTCAGCAGGAGCCATGTTCTTCTCGTTCATGGTCCTCCTGACGCTGGATGACGACTTGGTGATGGTGCACAGGAGCAAGATCCCGGTCTTCTGACAAAGGTGTTCTTTCTCCGATGGGCGAGGACCGGGGCTAGTATTTCACCAAACAACGTATTTGAGGTTTATGGGTTAACCAGTGATCCGAGTCATTCATGTTATAGTTCTATAGCTTTATGCAAGACATTTTTATAGCGTGTTTTAGTTTTGTTTTTATTGTGCAATCTGTAAGCCTGTGTGCTCAAACTCAAGAATGTGATTGAATACTATTTGACAATTCTTTTAATAAAATAACAAATATATTCTACAGCATTGACAGTTATTTCAAACCATTATCTGTGCCCTTGAACAGCCTAGTGGGCCAGTGGCCCAAGTCAATTTTTTATTTTATTTTAATTTATGTTCTTTATGGGTTAGTCAGGGGAGGACAAGCCTGCGGTGTGATCACACCCTGGGATTATGACATTCCAGGCACCTGCCAGACATTGATCATGTTGATATTAGTTTGATGGGCCGAAATTTTGAGCAGCATACCGGGATTTTTTCAGCCGTTCCAACTTCCAACCCTGGTTACAGATATTCAAACAGTGGTGCAACGGCACTAGAGAACGGCACAAACCTATAGTCGGCTCTAAATTAATGAATTTGTCAATGTAACATTAGTCACTAGACTTGACTTGGACCATTTCAATCAGTCTCATATTTATAAGGACCTGTACTATAAGGTAAATTTAACAAGGTAAATGAGATATCAACTGGGTCTCATCACAATACGCACACATTTATTTTTGGCACTTCAAACTTAGCAAGATAACAATACATTCAATCTGGATTTATCCGTCTGCGGTATTTGGTGACATGTAGGGGTTTGTTGTCAAAAGCGATTATGCAATTGAAGTGCAAAAGCAAATCAATGCATGTGTGTTGGAGCCTGTCATTGAATTGAACACTAATACAGAATACTTGACATATTGACACTACACCGATAATATTCTTGAACAGTAAATAGAGAAAAGTTTCTGCAAGTTATAGGACATACTTAGATTAATCATTATTATTTAGTAGAAGCTATAATTTAATTTAGGTAGGTACATTATAAATATGATCATGATATAACATATTTTGCTACCTCTCAAATATTTGTAAGAAATGGTTGCACAGTTTAAGCATGTGCTTTTAAAATGGACACCAAACATTCGTTACCAAGTTGCATTGAATGCTAAAGCTTACGTACACAGTACACGACTCAAACAACTAATTTCGGTAGAAACCGAATAAAGACAGCCGTATGAATGTTTTTTCAGTAAGTCACAGTAAGAGAAAGAGGTCTAACCATTAAGCAGTCATTTTATTACATAGAGCCTACATATTTAGGTAGATTACCAAACAGTAATGGCTTTGCAAGGTGTATACAGATCACAGCATTGGCAACTTTAATGGACAAGAGAGAAGATGCAGCACATTCCTGCAGCACCGCTCAGCAATCACAAGCTCAGGATGATGTTGTGCTCGTACTCTTCAGACAGCGTCGGACTGTCCAACGGACTTGGCTGTTCCAAAATGTTTGCCGCCGCGATGAACCAAATGTGTTATTGCGCCGTCTTTTCTCTTCGTCACCTGTCATCACACAAGCAGTAATAATTAATAAGTTTTTATTCCAGGAACAAAACCATATAAAACAATAATGTACAGAGTTTGTTATGGATAACAAAAGCTACACGGAAACTAGAAAGCACATTGATTGATTGTTAAATGTTGGCTTGGCCAGCTTGCTAGTGGCTAGGCAAACATACCTGAAAGTAAATCCAGACCGATCAATGTTCAATTCCTTGCCGTGGAAATCCCAGTATGCTGTCATGTGGAAGCCCATGTTGGTCAGAACGACGATGTACTCAAACAGCGAAAACAACGAGAAGACGAAAGGCTCGCAGTAGGCATTGTGACGTATAAAGAAGTATACCGCCAATGCAAAACATGTAATGTTTACAGCCAGAAGCTGACACTTAACTCGGAAAGACCGGGCAGCAATGTTGTCAGGCTTGCTCCGCCGATTACACCTGGAGGAACGAAAATCAGCAATCTATTTTTCATTCTTATGGGTAGTATTATTAACCAACCAACACATATAGTTACCACACACCTCAGAAGATAGCACGTAATGCACATATAGATCTCTGAGCATGCCATGAAAGTAACAAAGCATTTCTCGTGGGCTGGGTAGTCGTCTGATGATGAGATGAAGGTGAGCCCGATCAAGGCAAGATTTTCGATCAAGTTGAGCAAGCAAGCCACAGAAATGGCCAATATTACGTCAGAAGTGAGCACTCGCTGGTAATGCTTGAAGTACATCGCCGCAACAACGAATCTTGGTCCAGCATGAACAGCAATCGCAGTCTGCCATATCTGTTTCTGTGGTGAGTACTGTCCGATGGCCGAAGAAATTGAGGGAAGGAAGTTTGGAACATTGCAGTGGGTATTAGTGGATTTGGTGAAGTCAAAAAGTATTGACCAAATAACGCAGAAGAGAAAACTAAAAAGAGGCAAGGAAACAGTAGTCCACGCTAATTTTCCAAATGGAATTCGAAGTGAAAAACCTTTTGGTTTGTTGTATAATGGAAGATATTCAGCGTTCAAGCTGACTGAAGACATATTAATCAATGATTGGGGTTTAACAATCTTGGAAATAAACAAAACAGAGTGCTTTATTGACGTTTTGCAAAAACAGCTGTCACTGGGCTAGACTATGATGACTAATTTCAGCGTCATTTCAACGTCAAACGGTGGATGCTAGCCTAACAGTCCACTTATGCACTCCTAAACCCGTTTAATGTTGATCACATATTGTTTATTGATATTTAATGCGAGACAATTAATAGAAACTCGATAATTAAACAGCACACAGCTCTACACAAATTATCCCAGCGATTCCAGCTGACACTGACAATGACAGTGTGGGTTAGGTTCAACACGTAGCTCCTAGAGGTCTCTCCTTGTGCTACGATCTCGATCCCTCCTCCTCCTCACCCCACCGCTGTTTATGTTTTAGGCGATTTCTCTTGTGAAAGCCTACGCTCTTTCTGAGAATGGTGCAAATAAGTGCGGTTTTAGTGCTTTTTAAAGTGCTAGAATCACTACGGGGATGCTGATAAGTGATTAGTGGATTATGTGACAATGAATATAGTTTAAAATGTAAGTAACAATATTTGATATCGTTTCTGTTCTTGTTTTTCTGCTAGGCGTAGCATCTGCTTGCTGCGTCAGTAGACCATCCCATTATTAGGCCTACCTATCTTCTTTCATCTCGTAGTATCAACTTAGCATTTAGCCACGAAAACTCTTAATCATTTATGCCATTTGTTCCTTCAGAGCGGTCCTATAAAGGATTATTATGTCAAAAGCTGTAATCTTTTCAAATTCCTTGCGACAATTTTCGTGAATATATTGTCAGTTTCATGTAAATATATCTGGCCAGTTATGCCCCTATGAGTTCCAACGGTTTTTTTTACCCATAGTTTTATTCCAACTGTCAGCATATGTCGGATATATTAACCCTCTATTATACTCCGGAAATGTTTAACAACCCATTTTTAAGTATCCCTAGTATAATGAAGGATATGGACTTCCTTTGGTCTACTTCAGATCAGAACTAGATTGGATCAGAAACGCCGATGGTTTTGTGTATTATTCGAGTTTTAGTTGCAATCCATCTTGAGAAATTTGTTGTAACATTGCGTAATTCAATTGCATGGATTATAAAATATTCTCAGTCCACTTAAATTCTGGTGTCAGTGCGCAATTAGCGTTCTTCATTGGTTGGTTTCAAAGATTGCTGTCATTAGCTATTTTCGCTATCGGCAAATATAAATTTGCAATCTTTCTAACCAGGGAAACAAAAAACAATGAATATCTATCTGAGGCCTGGTATCTTATTAGCTCTGACAGTTCAAGATGTTGGAAAGGTGACGGATAACTGGAACACTGCGCGAGTGTGCTTTTGACAGCTAGGTATTTTCCAGGAGATTCTGGGATAACAAATTGTGGTACTCAAGCGTGCTGACCCCAGTGATAATGGTGTTTACATCAAACATTAATTCAATATGAAAGTAAACTAGACACAAGAAAGAAGACATGATTTTTTATTGTAGTATAGTAATTTAGTACATGCCTCAGATATCGAACGATGATGAAATTAAACCAATACTAATCACACTCTGGTCTGAACTGAATACCGAAAATAAAAGAGTGTGTGCGTCGGACAAGTATTTCTCAGACACTAATTTCCTTCGTGCTGTAAAATTTTAATAATAAAATAGCTGATTGCACCTGTAAATATAAAATGATCAATGACAATGAAATACTGTCTTGTAGGTCAGGTAGCAGGGCAGTTGTGTTTTTAAGCCTATTGCCATTGAACTGCCGATCGTTGTAGAAGGTTAATTGCGGGGGAATAGGACCAAATTTATAAATAATTGTTCCAAACAATTTCCAAGTTGAGTAGGTATCTGAACTGGCCGCTCTCAAATGATCTATGTTAGTGTCAATTGTTTGTTCACTTCCACATGCTTTCCGTAAATATTAGTATGACAAGAACCGTGATTTATGTGTCTGATAATAAATGTGATAGCTGACAAAAGATGATATCATTACAAGCGCTGTTTGCTACACTCCCAGCACAAGTTATCATATTTCAAAACAAGTAACATCCGCTTTGTTTGGCACTCAAAAGCTTAACTGCAAGAAGCTTGGCGTTGATCAACAAGTTGATTTACTATTCTGATTGATTGATTGATTGATTTATTAGATAAAATCCAGCATGACCTTCAAAGTTCACATTAGCCCGCCTGGCCACAAGAGAGGTCGAAATATCACTGACCTAGGTTAAAAGTTACAGCTAGGCCACAATATGATATTGTGGCAAGTGGCAACCTATATTCGATTGCAAAGTGGCAGTCCACGTGTCTTACTTCTAGTAAACAAGGCTCAGAATGTCAGGGTCATCACCTACGATAGGTATCGTGATGAATGGTGTCCTAGTCATCAGTGATAGTAATATCTATAGATAAAATGTCAGGTTTAAGTTCAATGACCTTTGTATTGCTATTATATGCTTCGCTGTTAAAATGGAAATGCTCACAATTATGTCATAAGCGTGCTGACGAAATAAACACACTGCATTTCGATTTTAGTTCACCTTTTATCAGATTCAGATAGCGTATACTTACTTCCAAAAACGACTGCTGATAAAAGCTTGTACTACTTTATAACATTCGCTTTTGAGTTGAATAGGAGGTGGAAAATCCAGACTGGCTATCTTGAAGTAACAACGAATGGAGAAGGTGAAATACACAAGTCGGGCAGTGTGTTGGTTATAAAACCAAAATTTAATTTCTTGTTTAGTCTCTTTGACATTTCGATCGCAGAGTTGGTATCAATTTGTCCTGACTTCTGTTGTTTTTCTTTTATGACGTAGCAATTTCTTCTGAAATTTGTTTCTTCTGAATGCAAATGGTAGGTATAGTTGACATACCTTTGATAGCAAACTTAACTGGTAGTTTTAACACAAAAACTGGGCATTGTAAAACTGGCCGTTAAAGTATCTCCATTGGATTGTCTTCGTATCCATGGTAACGCCTATTTCTATGTGCGAAAAAGTGTGTGGACATTCAAGAAACGTTTTATTTTAAATGATTACACCTTGTTACACAAAAATGAAAGTGGTTAAAAAAATTGCAACAATGCGCCAAAATCAACACTCAAACCGCTATGTCAATTTTGAAATGCCGTTATCTTGAAAGTTAATATGGTGGCCCAAGTTTTTCTTTAATCGAGGGTGTTCAGCAGTTATCTTTCAAGTATGTAGAAATTTGTTAAATTCCTTGGTTATGTGGTGGTTTTGACCTGATTTCCTTTGCCGCCCATGTTAAATTTCGAGTTTTTAAACTCTGGTACCCACCAGTACTATTATACCGCTGGATGAGCCGTAACGTTACCAACGAAACAAACAGACATTGAGGTTTTTTCACTGCTATCCTCGCTCCTTCTGAGCCAAGGGCTGCTACTGAATGATTAATGCCGTCTTCTAAATGCGTGACAAAAGGGGTGAAGTGTACACCTACCACATAGTGTAAAAAATACAAATTTGTTTTTGTGCTGATTAGAGTGGAGACGTTGCCCAGGTCCCGGCTTGGGCAACTCGGACAATGGTTCGATATTTCAACATACTCGAGAATGTCCAGATTTATTTCTCAAATTTTGTTTTTCATGAGCGGAGCGAAATCTTCAATTTCACTAGTCCAAAAAACAATTGTGTGTGTTTTTGTTTGTTTGTTCGCGTGTGTGTGTGTGTGTGTGTGTGTGTGTGTGTGTGTGTGTGTGTGTGTGTGTGTGTGTGTGTGTGTGTGTGTGTGTGTGTGTGTGTGTGTGTGTGTGTGTGTGTGTGTGTGTGTGTGTGTGTGTGTGTGTGTGTGTGTGTGTGTGTGTGTGTGTGTGTGTGTGTGTGTGTGTGTGTGTGTGTGTGTGTGTGTGTGTGTGTGTGTGTGTGTGTGTGTGTGTGTGTGTGTGTGTGTGTGTGTGTGTGTGTGTGTGTGTGTGTGTGTGTGTGTGTGTGTGTGTGTGTGTGTGTGTGTGTGTGTGTGTGTGTGTGTGTGTGTGTGTGTGTGTGTGTGTGTGTGTGTGTGTGTGTGTGTGTGTGTGTGTGTGTGTGTGTGTGTGTGTGTGTGTGTGTGTGTGTGTGTGTGTGTGTGTGTGTGTGTGTGTGTGTGTGTGTGTGTGTGTGTGTGTGTGTGTGTGTGTGTGTGTGTGTGTGTGTGTGTGTGTGTGTGTGTGTGTGTGTGTGTGTGTGTGTGTGTGTGTGTGTGTGTGTGTGTGTGTGTGTGTGTGTGTGTGTGTGTGTGTGTGTGTGTGTGTGTGTGTGTGTGTGTGTGTGTGTGTGTGTGTGTGTGTGTGTGTGTGTGTGTGTGTGTGTGTGTGTGTGTGTGTGTGTGTGTGTGTGTGTGTGTGTGTGTGTGTGTGTGTGTGTGTGTGTGTGTGTGTGTGTGTGTGTGTGTGTGTGTGTGTGTGTGTGTGTGTGTGTGTGTGTGTGTGTGTGTGTGTGTGTGTGTGTGTGTGTGTGTGTGTGTGTGTGTGTGTGTGTGTGTGTGTGTGTGTGTGTGTGTGTGTGTGTGTGTGTGTGTGTGTGTGTGTGTGTGTGTGTGTGTGTGTGTGTGTGTGTGTGTGTGTGTGTGTGTGTGTGTGTGTGTGTGTGTGTGTGTGTGTGTGTGTGTGTGTGTGTGTGTGTGTGTGTGTGTGTGTGTGTGTGTGTGTGTGTGTGTGTGTGTGTGTGTGTGTGTGTGTGTGTGTGTGTGTGTGTGTGTGTGTGTGTGTGTGTGTGTGTGTGTGTGTGTGTGTGTGTGTGTGTGTGTGTGTGTGTGTGTGTGTTCACGGTCTGCTGACCAAACGGCTGAACCGATTTTGATAAAATTTGCTGAGGTCCTTCTCTAGGTTCTAACTTAGGCCCTGTGCGTTTTTGGAAAAGATAGGTGTAGAACTTTTTTTAACGTAAATTTCTTCACCAAAACTTATAAGCATGTCAACCTTATACATATATATTATGCCTGAAATTCTTAGGTTAGTATGACTTTTCGATTGGTTTTTATTCACATTTTTGGAGTGTTATTTTCGTGATTTGACGCCTGATTCTTTGAGAGTCCGGTTTACTTCGTTTCCTGGGATACCAGCTTTGTTGACTTCAAGTCCTTCCAAGGCATAGATTTTGACAGAAACCAGAAGTTAATTTAATGGAAGTATTTTAAGGTAAATCGGCGTCAGAAATATATCTCCAATATAATAGGAACCCTCGGGCATAAGTTATGTGTTATTTATTTACGTTCTCATTGCTCAATGCGCTCAAAATGAGCATAATTTCGCTGTGTGACAGATCAGAAAGAAACAAATGAAGGTCACAATCGTAATTTAGGAGTGATCAGAATTTTCGAGAAGGCAATGGTCTGGCTTATCATATGCCTTCTGCCATCATCTTTGTACATCCGCTATACAAACCGCTACGCTCATCTTCAACGCAACACAAATTGCGTTCTCAAGCCCTAGTTATACAAATCCCCACTCTTCTACGTTCATGTATTGGACTGCGAGCAGCAGGCAGATTGAACGTTTTGGACCTCAAAATTAGTGTCATAAGATTTCTTTGGCCGCGTGACATGGATGAAACTTTGACGGGCTCTCATGCTCTTTTTTAGTTCAAAACCACAACAAAAAAGTAAATTCTCAAATTACCAAAAAAAAAATCATCAAAGAACTTCTTATGAACTTGGACGTTTAATTTTGGCTGGATTTTTTCAGCGATTTATCGCACGTGTATTAAGATAACTCAATATCCGTATTGCGTCCAATATTCGAAATCATGTGCCGCATGTTCCATGCCTATCGCGATACCGAGTGCGGAGCGGACTATGAGAGTTTTGCCCTCGGACAATGGTAAACCTTGTATGGGCACGGATGTAGTTCTACATGTCAATTTCCAGCACAGCACTGTTACACTGACGTGTACAGGTTGGGGTGCTATTTTGCGGCTCGAGCCAACCCCAACGCGAACGAAACTTTTTCAGTGTGGATCATTTCTGAGGAGATTGCTTTGTGAGGAAATCCAATATCGAGGAGAAATATTTGCCAGTTTGGTGTTTGCTTATCTTACCCCTAACAGTTGCCTTCGCAATTGGAGCTATTTTGAAATTTGCCGCTGCTTTTCCACAGTCCTCTCAGAGGTACTTTTTTTCAATTGCATTTGCCTGGAAAGAGAATTGAAATAATTCACCGAGGGCTTTTTTCTTGAATAATCCCAAAGCGTATTCTCTGTGACTTCTCAGGTTTTGACCGAACCACTCAATGTTGTGAAAGTTCTGTGCAGATCGGAAGTTAAGCAAACATGCACTGAGGCGGGTATTGGATTGGTAACCAGGTCAGAGACATGGGAGAGCGCGGTTGGATATCCTTGATGTTATTTTATACCTCTCAAAGTTGAAGAGTGGTGATATATTGGCGTTTAAGTTTAAAGTTGCGACCGTTCTCCACTCTATGACAGCAGAGGTTACGTGCCGACATGTGGATTTTCTCCCCCCTTTTAGGCTAGACTGGATTCAAATCACCCTCATAATCATCAGCCTATCACCGCCAACGCCATTGTAACCCACATGGCCTGCAGTCAAAAGTCGTTAAACACCAGTCACCACACATGGTGTTACATGGTTCTATCTCAAATTTGTATCCAGCTGCTTTGTTGATATCATCGATGTCATCGATACAGTCATTTAATGTCTCTTTTTCCCGATTTCAGTGGTATTTGCTTGGACAAGGGGATTCGGGCCGCGATGCCGGTGGAACATTCTGCTGTCATGTCAACCCGAAGATCCAGAGGGCTGTCTGACATCACCCCACAGTTCCCTGCCAAGGTATCTACACAACAATTTCGATTCTCTCGAATTGGTTCGGTTTTTTGTGCATTCAGTTTTCTTTTAGGTTTCCGGTGTATTAAACTATCCCAGTTGCTCACCAAATGTTAACAAATTTCCTAAACTGCCCCGAAGCGCATTTTGCCTATCTCAAGTCATGGTTGTTACTTGTTAGCTTTAAAACCCCGCCCGCCCCATCCCGCTCTTTCTTCAGTTACATGAATTGCAGACGTATGATATGAATTTGTTGTCTTGTCTACTTAAATAATAACAACATCACATTGATGTCCCCGGCCAGCTGCAGTCCTTAACCGTGGCACCCCTGCACCCCTTAATATGCATTTTTGCATTGGTCTAAACGAATCCCGGGGAACACGGGCATTAAAAGAAAATTACATTGTCTTGTTATAAATTATCTGGAAGGAAATCTGAATCGATCGTTTTGTTTTGCCGAAAAACTTAGAAATCAAATAAAGATTTTCCTAAATTTGCATGGGTTTTAGTTTCACATTCAATATATTAGTCATTCTTAAATATCAACAAGTGATCGCTCACTGCCATCCTTATCTCATGGCAAGTGGCAAGCTTGGCTAAAACGTTTAATCAGTTGCAATACATCATGCCAAGGGTTCACTTCTGCTTGTCAGTGATTTGGATGACAGTAAAACCAGCTAAAGATTATTTATTTTTATTTATTCATTGAGTAGTTTAGGTACAACATTATTTATGTTCCACTAGAAAAAAAATGCAAATAGCATAAATTGTGCTTTTGTGTTGGCCAGTTCTTAGCTTGAAATGCACTTTATGCAGCAGCCGCCGAGTCTGGTGTGCCCCAGCCAATTGTGACGTAATCAACTGGAGATCAATACAGCATCTGTGCTCTGCTCTGTACCACTTTATACAGCTGGCTGCAAAAACGTTGCCTCTTGAAATATGAACATATTATATGCAGCTCTTAGGAGCAGATGATAGTTATTTTTATATGTTTTTTCTAACAGATACTCATAAGCAAGGCATGCATTCTGACAGGCGTTTAGGTTCCTCCTGAGTGGCCTTTAAAGACATTCAGTCTCAGTGTCATTCACTCCTGTAATGCATAGACAGAGGCGGCAGGAAAGCCAATTTTCTGGGTGGGCAAAACCAAAAAGTGGCAACCGTCGCCCCCCCCCCCCCCCCCCCCACTACTTCCTCAAATCTCAATCGGGATGGATATTACCCAAACAAAATGCAATCATTCACAATCTAGTCTTCATATTTTATTTTTAACTTTATAAAAAAACGAATTGGCAGCCCCGTGCTGGGTCACCCACCCATGGGCAGGCGCCCACCCAGCCCACCCGCAGCTGACGCCCCTGTGTACCTACAGACCTACCAGTATGGTTCCCGAAGGTGGTATTTTGAGACATAACGGAAATAATCAATTTTTATTCAGTGTATTTTTATCACAATTTTGTAACCAAACTCTATTTATAAGTTATGTCTTGTCTTGTCAGCTAGTAAAAAGAGCCAGCTAACAATACCTACCAATTAAATTGCTTTTCATGGATAGAACAGTGTCTTACATAAAACAATGTTCTCTTCTGAGACATTAAACATTTTCCCGAAATAGGGACGTCACCATCTGAAGTTAATGAGCACTGTCAAAATTTGTCACTGAAGTCTCTCCGAAGTCTGCTTGATCCCGATACCCTGATATAAGATATCGTGAGGTATCCTGGGCTTTAGGCACGTATCAGCTAACTTCATGTCACTAGCATTCCTGTAGCTATATGTTCATATCCCGTCTCCTGTATGAACCATTGTTTGTATCGTTGAAGGGAACTGGCAGTGTTCGTTTGCGTCGGTCGTCGCGGTCGGGCCAAGAAGAAGAAGAGACTGCGAGGTTTCCCAGACTCGACCAATGCGCACACTTCCACTACGACCTCGTGGATTTGCCACCGTTGCAGGTTTGTTATGCTGCCAATGCTGCGTTCATGCAGCCACTTTCTTGCCAAAGATCTACGTGCACTCTCAGTATAAACCAAATATTTTAGTTTGGCTTGGTTTTATTGTTTTTTCACTTTTGGATTGAATAAGGAGTTTTGAGCTTTCCATTATGGATCATGCACTTTTAAATGAATTATTTTATTGTGCCACTTCCTTGACAACTTTGAAGAAACCAAGGTTTCCAAGATTTCAAGAAATGGCATTAAACAATCGCTCAATTGAAGTTATTTCTATGGTAGGGTCTGAGAGAAGACGAGTTATCAAATATTGCTACAGAATGTTCCGGTATCGGTTATCAGATTCTTGAGCCAAGTTTGCTTATATCCCTCTACCTACCCGTCATCTAATCACAACCGAACCCATCGTCTTCTGGCTGAGTGCTGGGAGGAAAGATTTCCAGAGCAAGCAGGGCAAAACTCTCTTCTCTGGCTGGACCCAACTATTGATTGGTCAGACTTGGATGTCTACTTTCAATGGCCATCAGGTTGATTTCAGGGACTTACGAAACGATATGGCAAGTCTCTGTTTAGTGTTATTTTCCGGTTGCTGCCAACTAGGACCTCTGAGCACTTTCTTGTGACTTTCTCAAGAAGCTCACGTGATAATGCATGGTTCAGAGCTTTTCAATTCGAAGAGCAGCTCTCCGAAAAAAACTGAATCTTGAAAAGTCACTATTTTGTGATGAATGTGGTCATATTTCATTATGTTACTTCAAAATTAGAAGCACCTACTATTTCACAAACTGTCAGTACCTATCATAAACAGCCAATGCCCAAAATAAATAGTACCTACCTTGTATAGATTACTCTTAAAGTAACAATTAGTTCAGTGAAAGTTTAGTGCTATTAATTGTTCAGCTGATGACAGGTAATGCATTCCATCTACATGCAAGATAATATCCTACAGGCAAAATAGATAACAGTACCTGCGACTATCCAGCCTTGCTGGTTATTTACCACGAATGAGACTCATTACAGCAAAACAAAATTGGGTTGTGATGCATTATAGCATCATATAGCAGTGCAAGAGACAAACTTGACTCAGACTCAGTCAGAGAAATGTCGAGGTGATAATTGGCCTCATGTTAAGTGCTGTGACTGGCCTATATTATCTTTCCTGTCACTTAACTTGCCTGTTATGACAAAGGTCTATACCACGACAGTTTTACAGCAAATTATGATGTTTCTTAAACTGTTAAATCCTTAGCAGTTATTTGGATAGAATCAACAGTGGTTTTGTGCAACTTGTGTGTTTTTACAATGTGAGCTTTCACTGATGCAGCATAGCTCTAAGATGCCAACTTGGCTATTATACTTACAATTTAACCAATGCATTTGGATTTTGGAACTTTGCATATAATTTCTGAACAATCTTAACTCAAAAATGTCGGTCTGTCATTTAGGTGAGCTTGTGCCACGATCAGATGAAGCCCGTCGGAGGAGACTTGAGCACCGTTCGGTGGTTCGCCGTTCAGGTTCGGAGCCATGGAGTCACGTGGCTTTTGCGGCGAACCTACGACAACTTCCGGCTGCTCGACCAGCAGATACATCGTTGCGTCTACGACAGAAAGTTCTCTGACTTGCCCGAACTAGCAGAAACGGAACCGGAAGAGGTTAGTCTGTTTTCTTGTACTTGTTGTAACCGTGGACAGCGTAGCTTCTGGTGTTGTTATAGTTTCACTCTTTGTGATATTTCTTTTTAGATTGCTCTCTGAGAGGTGTCGAATAGCTGGAATGAGTGGTATAAAGGATTCTGCAGGGATTCTGCAGGGATTCTGCAGGGGTTGGTGTTGCATACATTTTTGCAGGAGTGGGCATCATAGATAAGAAAGATTTTATTTCTTCCTAACTTAACAAGGTTGATGAACTGTAATTAAGATTTTAAATCAATGTCACTGTGATGGGATAACCTTCTGGATATGTAATTACTCTATTATTTGGAAGAGCACAGTTAACTATAATTTAAACATTTTTACCTTCTTGAATTCAAAGTATCTGGTCCCTTTTGGATGTAGCATGCGTTATGGCAGCTGCATTCAACGCTTAGACGTAAAACATTCATTCGAAATTTATTTTTTGTTAGCTGAACTTCAAATTCTAAGTAACTTTTCTGACAAGTTAAGCAGTTGGAGTTAAGTAGTTAAGCAGTGACTAGAAAAAACAGTCAATATGGACACAGGTTCTAATATTCAAAAGGTATTGGGGGAAAAAAATGTTTGAAACAAGGTGTCAATTCCAGGTTGAAATATTTAGGAAAATTGGCGCTAGAAATGTTAAAAAGGCATAAGGCCTACGAGAATAGTAGGTACTAATACTTATAATACGTAGAATAGTACTTACTAATGGCTAATGAGTAATGAGCAATGACACTGCTTGGCTTGGCAGGTGGCCGACACCCTCGAGCGCTACCTGGAGCGCTTCTCGAGCATCGCGGGCAATCTGGTGGCGTGCGGCCCAGTGCTCAACTGGCTCGAGCTGGACAACCGCGGGCGGCGCCTGCTCGTGCCGGACACCGACAACTGTCCCATCAACACGCCGGCAGTCGCCGCGGCCTATGCGGTGCGGAGATACTCGGCACAGGCCGGAGACGAGATCTCTTTTGAGGTAGGCGCTTTTCAGAAGGTTGGAACTAGGAATCAGCGACTGATGAGGATTTGATTTCTCGAGATGTGAGCCCAAACATGTCGTTTTTAGCTAACTTGTGAAAGATTATCGATAAATGGAGGGGCTGCTAGTGCTACTGACGGTTATTCTAATCATTTTGAAATCATACTATTTACGTTTCTGAAGAAGTTCAATGCTCGCTTACTTCAGCCTGCCAAACCCTTTTCCATGGTTTTTGGATCATTAGTCATTATTATTTATGCTGCACATATAGCTACTACTAAGGGCGTGGCCCCATTTTCTTATCTGCTCCCTTACTAATCCTAGCCTTTTCCTAACCAACCCTGTATAGCATTGTTGATTATGATTATTATACTGAATACATTGCAGCTTGGGTGTGGACTTGTGTTTGGCACAATCAGTATTAACCCAAATGAGATTAAAATTTTATTTTTAATTAACTCCTGATGTTTGGTGGACAACCAGGAAAGATTTTAATTACACAACCTACCGAGATGATGGAAATGGTGTCACAAAATGTACCATTCATTTTCATCATTTTCCCACTTCGGGACAGTTCATTAACTTGGCGCACTGATTTGATACCAGGTGGGAGACATGATCTCGGTGATCGACATGCCGCCGCCTGCCGAGAGCGTGTGGTGGCGCGGCAAACGGGGCTTCCAGGTGGGCTTCTTCCCGGGCCAGAACGTGGCTGTGATTGGGGACAAGGTGCCTCGCAGCCTCGTGTTGCCCCCCACCGTCAGCGGGCCTGTCCCCGCCCCTGCTGCCGCCCCCGCCGCCAACGTGGCGGTGGCCAACATCTCGCTGCCTAGCACCAGGTGAGCAACGAGTCTGCCATTCCGCTCCGTCGTTGCAAACTGCAAGGATATTTCACTACTGCGTTGTAGCAGAGAGTTTGTCTTGTATTTTCAAGATTCCTTTGAGCTGTCCTGGACTCCTGGTTATTCTGGTCAAGCTACTTAGACAACCCAACAAAGTCATTTCAGCTTTTTTGTAGAAGAAATCAAATCTTTGGGGCTTCTTCTTAGGATTGTGCAATACCTCTCCAGCCAAGGAGCTTCGTAATTCTTATTTGCAATCGTTGTGGTATACTGACTAGGCAATTGGTTAAAACAAAGCAAAGAAACTTACCCAAGTCAAGAATACATGAAATAAGGCAATGTTTGGTCAGAAGCCATTATAAAGAAGAAGATAAACTTGAAGAAACTATTTCAAACTGGGATTTGAATGCTAAATAAAAGTATCACTGGTTTCCTGACGTTTCGTAACATATGCTAGTTACTTCTTCAAGGGTGATAGCTAAAGGGTAGTGCCAAAGATATGACATCTTGACATGAGTTGTAAGAAATTTAAAGGAACTAAACATGAACAAAATGTCATTATTGCACTAAATGGGGGGGCGGAGTGTCCAAAAGACATAACGATGCATTGTAACGAAACCCCGTCTTTTGGTGCCAGTGCCAGCACTTCCGAACCCAGCAAGCCTGTGCTGCGCAAACACGGCAAGCTGATCGCATTCTTCCGATCGTTCATCTTGGCTCGACCCTCCCGTCGCCGGCTCAAACAATCGGGCATTCTCAAAGAGCGTGTCTTCGGGTGTGACCTTGGGGAGCATCTGCTCAACTCCGGACATCAAGGTAGGCTCGCTTGGTTTCGTGGTTTGTTGTGTCTTCGATCTGTGCTAGCCAGGATATGCAGCTATCTAAGCACTCGGCACGCCGCCGTACAGCGTGCAAGTAGGCTGTCATCGTGCAGTCCGATCAACTCAATCACGGAGATTGTGCCTTATACATTTTTATTTGAAAGTCGAAATACATGATGGTGGCTTCCGAATAAGTAAATCAAATTTTGGAGGTTTTAAAATAATTCCCTAGTTTGTTTGTAATCATCTTTATTAAATTTTTAGATTAAATGTAAACCAGCACGTTTGCCGAATGGCAGTAAGAGCTGGCACGTTATACTGGTTGCCTATTCCGTACCTGAGCTGTGATCGAAGGTTGTGCACTGAATGTTTGCTAGTATGTGCTGCCCATCGGGTGCTGCTATTTCTTTGTCAACCTGTGATTTTAAAAGTAAGTGCACCTGCAGCACACTTTGAAAATGGGCCATGACTTTCTTTATCATTCTTTGGTATTCGTGATTTGTTTCTTTGGCTTCAAAACACACTTGTTGGCAAAGGTTGTTATGACACAGTGATGTGGTGGTCACATCAATGCCTCTTCAGCACGACGTAGGTACCTTCCTTGATCTCGCTAATCTTCTTTTCCAGTTCCGATGGTGCTGAAATGCTGTGCAGAGTTCATCGAATCAAACGGAATTGTGGACGGCATATATCGGCTCTCAGGTGTCACATCTAACATCCAGAAACTCAGGTAAATTTCAAATTTATTTTCTAGAGCAGACCTGAAACCTATTGCCTGCTTTTTGACCTCAGTCGAACACGGCCAGTCGGGAATGGGTAACGTGAAAGACTAGACATTGAAGACTTAAAGTATTTTATATGAGGTGTGGAGTGTGGCACTTTTTCAAACTGGCAGTATTCACACAATCATTCACAACCCACCGCACATAAAGAGGAGGAGACTGCCAAATACTCAATTCTGTAACTTGTAGCAGTTTGATTCAATGAACTGCTGGGCGAGTGGCAATGCGCTTGCAGCCCAGGCCAATGGTCTAGCTCCAGGCAAGGGTCTGAAATATAAATCAAAAAACCAGAGGCTTGTAATTCTATAGCCGGGTACATGCCGTCCTAAGTCATGCCATTGTCCGTATCTACCTACAACTTGTAATCCTACTGCTTATTTTCCTTTGTTTCCTTCCTTTTTTAAATTCTGTCTCGGCACAAGATCAGTAGTTTGCATCGAGATTGCTCTCATCCTACAGCTTCTGACTTAAAATACAGCAACGTCATATGATCCAGAGCCAGAACTCTTCTCGGAACCAAGTCTCTGTAAAGCTTCTTGTGCAGGACACCTAACTTTTAGGTACAAATAATCTCTGTCCTAACTTATGACTCCTTTGCGCGTTCAGGAATGCGTTCGACGAGGACCGCGTGCCTGCCCTGTACGAGGACGAGGCCATCTTGCAGGACATCCACTCGGTGGCGTCGCTGCTCAAGATGTACTTCCGCGAGCTTCCCAACCCGCTGTGCACGTACCAGCTGTACCATGCGTTTGTGAGCGCGGTGGGCGCCCGCCAGGAGCGTCGGCTGGCCGAGATGCGCGCAGCTGTGTCCCGTCTGCCACCGCCACACCATCGGTACGTTGCCTCGGAGGGGAGAGGGATTTGGCACGCTCGAAGGGCTACATTTTGCCGCTAGATGGTAGGGGGGTTATATTGGAATACCATCATTCTATTTCGAGCAGGGAGGAATCGGGAATTATGTTTTGAGGACGAGAGTGGCTTTGTCCTTCTATAATGATGAATACATTTTGCTGCTAGAAAACAATAAATAGTTAGTTTCAGTGATAGTTAAGGGGTAGGTAGATATGACTACGTATTCAGAAACTATATTTCATTTCATTAGACACCTATATTCTTGTTTTTCCGAGATTTTTTTCCGCGATTTTTTTCCGCGATTTTAATTAACGTTTTTAGTAAGTCTGCACACAACAATAATGCTCACCTCTATTAGAAAGACCTTGAAAAAATCTGCACACAACAATGATAGCACCTCTATTGGTAAGACCTTGAAAAAATACACAAAACTTGCGTAAGGAACAAAGATATAGTTACAAACTGCAATTTCTACATTTTGTGAGTCCGTCACCAAGACCGTCGCGTGATTGCAGCACCCTGGAGTACCTGATGCGGCACCTGGCCCGCGTTGCCGCCCGGGGCCACGCCACGGGCATGACGGCTCGGAACGTGGCGATTGTGTGGGCGCCGAACCTGCTGCGGTGCAAGGAGCTGGAGGTGGGCGGGGTGGCGGCTCTGCAGGGCGTCGGCATCCAGGCTGTCGTCACAGAGTTCCTCGTGTGCTACGCCGACCTCATTTTCTGCGACAATGTGGCCGCGCTCACTCTGCCGCCGATAGGTAGGGGGGCGGTGGTGATGTGGATGGACCTACTTTTGGGTTGCTTAATTGGATACTATTTAGGAATCTAGGTAGTTTTTGATCGGAAAAGTTGTTGAGCTATCGTATTTTTAGCAATGCAAGCTATATGTACAAAAATGTAAATTGCTCTACCTTGATCTAAGTGAACTGAAGCCACTTTGATATTCAATTACAAATGTAACTGATAGATTCATATTTCTCAGCATATATTATGAAAGGTTGATAAAAGCGTTGGAAAGTGAAACAAGCTCCGAAAAATGAAAATCCTGATCTTCATTCGCTAGTGTTGTTTACAGAAAAGAGTGCTTGGAACTTCCTTGTGTTATGCAGCATCCCCGAAGAGGTGCCGGCCCAAGTCGCTAGCGATCTCTACCCCCACCAAGCTGCTGACCTTGGAGGAGGCTCGCACCCGGGCGCTCGGCTCAAAGCCGGACACGGACTACATCGAAGTCGGTGAGTCCGCAGCCTCCAAAGGCTTTGCTTTCTGGAAGGATGCTACGATAAGTTGGTTTATAGTTGACGTTTTAAAAATGTTATGACAATTTCATGTAATGTAATATTATGTCACTCACTGTAGCTTTTTTCCTTTTTGAGAAAGATTGCCATAATTAACATTGTATAATTTTTTTTCATAACATAACAATTTGCATGGGCTTAGATTGTTTATGGGGATTATATACATCCCACTTATCCTAAAGTTCATCTTGATTCTTAACCTCGTCATGGTTTAGGGCGTGGTCGTCGTGGGTGCATCTCCATCTCTCTGTGTGTGTGTTCAGGTGGCGGGCCATCTCAGCTACCAGCCAAATACCACACCGTGATCGAGCTGCCGAGGAAGCGCGGGGCCGCGGCCAAGAGGTCCCCGCTCGGCTGGAAAAGCCTGTTCGGGAAGTCCGGCAGGAAGAACTCGATGCGTAAGGCCTCGGCACCGAGCGATCTGGGGCTTGAGGTGAGTACTTGATATCTGGGTGTTGATCAATTAGCCTGGCTATCTTTCTGTCTTTGAGGGGTAGGCAAACCCACGGCCCTTTGGCTGCATACTGCAAGAAGAAATTTGGGGGTGTTGATTTTCTTTACCTGGAGAGCTTTTAAGGTCTGCCTTAAATGGAGACACCAGAATTTCTTATGTGATTTAAAAACTTAGAAAAGAGTTTAACCAGCTGCAAACTGAGAGTTGATACCTAATGTTTTAAATGTTGCAATTCAAATGCGATAAGGTCATTCACAACAGAGCAAAAACGTATTCGAAACCACTGCAATTAGGTAAATAAATCAACCACTTTTTGGGTTAATGCGTGCACACTAAAATCGCACATAAGTATCTAGCATAGTCACTCCAGAACCTGAAATTACCACCATTTAATAGTACAATCAATACGCCTGTCAACGGCCACATTCATATCGCAGGACGCTCACATCGTTGGTCTGATGTCTATCTAAGGAGTTAACATTCTGCAGCAGCCGGCGATGACGGAATGCGACCTCGCCGCGGTGAATCGCCGCCGCCTGCGCCCCATCAAGTCAGCGGAGTCGCTGAGCTCGGCCAACAGCTCGTCGCGCAACTCTGCGCTGGTAGAGGGCGCCGAGGCCGAGGAGGCCCGGCAAGAGGTGGCGCAGAGGAACAACGGCCACAGTCGGTCCGTGTCCCACGACTCGTACTTCGACGTGCTGGACACGCCAGAGCACGTGCGGCCCACCGCTCGGTACGACTTTTGGCGGGGATCGTCTTGTTGGCTTTTCGTTGAGTAGGATCTGGTGGAGTGGCAACAATCCGCAAGCGTCCTACTGGATGGTTGATGAACTTGATTCCTCTTGTAAGAGATAAAACATCGCCCATTTGGTAGCTCGGTTTTGACCCGGACGCCGCTCGCCCCGTCGACTGACGTGATTCGTTGGTCGGAGCAAAAGCCACAACAGCTGTAGGACGGTATTTGGTGGCCACGAAAATGTTCATTATCCGTGTTATCATATTGTAGTTCGAAAGATCATATCCGTACGATTGTGATGTCATTGGACACTGGTGTTGAAGGACGACATTAAAATATGATGACCTTAAATGATGCAATTACTACTCTTATATTCACTTTTATCTGTCCAGCTATTCCACAGTCGGCTTTTACTATACTAAAGTCTTATGTGGCCTTAATTTACTAGAATATTCTTCAAGTAATTTTCATCTTGTAGTAATATGTGAAAAAAATATCAATTTTATTTTTATTTTTTTGTCGGCAGGCCATCCCGTTTGCTCGAACTGGACAATGAAGACTCGAGCCTGGATCTGTCAGAGATACAGCTCAATTTCGACCTCGAGGACAGCGAGATGAGAATCTTCTCGGAGGATGAAACCCTGGTGTCTGCTTCCTACGGCTCAGGAAGCCTGGGAAATTCACCCCGGGCAAAGGTTAGCTAGCAAGACTTGCATGGACTTGAGGCCTGCATGCATCCCCTCGACATTGCACTAACAACTGGCTAACTCATTAACCAATCATCGACATGGCAGCATCAAGAATCAATGTCCTGCTACTTGAAATGCTGCTACACAAAACACAATGCAACATATAACATTTGGCCATTGATGCTTTAATAAATATCTGTTGATTGTTTTGCATGTGGTCCTGTCTTGCTTTACTTGTGTTAGATGGTTGAGTTATTTCATTGGACCTGCTGACTTATTGCATGTTGACTGGAATGTGCAAATTGGCCTGTGCAGTTAACGTAAATAGCGAGTGTGAAGTTTGGTGCATTTTTTGGTTGGGAATGATGGGAGTTCATATTTTGTTGGTATTGAAGGTTGTAATATTAATTATATATTGCCTTAAATTGTTACCTTTTGTTATAGCAAATACCTACTCAGTTTGTTAAAATATTTTTTGTGTATTCATTAGTCCCTTAGTCTTTTTTATTATTGTTCAACATCTGCTGGATATTGTATTGTCTTGCATAGTTGAATGAATTTGCTGGAAATAAAATAAACTTGGTCTTGTATTGTTAGTTATTTCCAACATAAAGGACTGGATAGTGAATTAATTACAGTATTTTGATTCATATTAGAGTTATTGGGGACCCGGTTCCAAATAAGGGCCCGCGGAACTGCTCAAAACCAAAAAAAAACTTTTTTTGTGCACAACTGTACAAGTCAATATTACAAGTCAATGTATTTTGGTTAATTCGTACTGCCCACCACCCCCCTCAATTTTAGGCTCCTGTTTTTAGGGGGTGCCTTGGCCGGAGCCTGGCATAAGGTCATCATTTTGCCGACTGGAAGAAGGTCATCTGCGAAATGACCGTAATCCAGTTATTTGAACCACTTGTTACCACTTTTCGAGACTGGAACAAGGTCATCTACCCTCGGATAACTTTGTTCCACTGGATTAAAGTCATTCAGCGAGATGACACTCGTCCACCAGAACAAGGTCATCTACCCTCGGGTAACTTTGTTCCACTGGATTAAAGTCATCCAGCGAGATGGCGTTCGTCCACCGGTACAGGGTCATCCGTTTTGCACATTCACATTACTGGATTAAGATCATCTCGCAGATTACCTTCCAGTCGGCAAAATAAATGACCTAATTCCAGGTGACCCTATTCCGCGTACCCGTTTCGTGCATCGTTACTGGGACATTTCATTATCGAGGCTATTAGTATTTGCACAATAGCGTGCATCAACAATCCTGCAAGAAGCTATTCTGGCCATAGTGATATTGACCAAAGTATGATACATTTATTTATTTTTGTAATATCAACATATTGAACATAAGTGATTCATTGTAGGTTAGAGAGATTGCAGAGTTACGATTTGTTTTATCACAGAGGATTATAATTTGCCACTCCAATTCAAAATTTGAATTCTTTTTTGGGCTTCCACTCTCTTTGGGCAATGGATGGATCTCTTTGCAGCCAGCCGAATATGGTCCGATCGAAAAGGAACTGCTACCCTGATCAATCTTAATGACTGAACAAATTGAATGTAACAATTTAAGAATATGAAGTTACTGCAGCACTTTTGTGAACTCTTCCTAACTTCCAACTATCATGAATTTTTAAGAGAGCAACAAATGTTTCTTACGATCATATGTGCCGTTAACAAATCAACAGTGAAATAGAAATAAAAGACAAAATCGGAGTTATTGAACTCTGCCCGACTTGCGTCACATTGCGCGTGAGTTGTTGACGTTTGTCTTTTTGCAGGCGGCATTGCGTCCACGGCAGCCGCGGGCTCTCCCTGCTGAGACCCTGTCGCCGCGACGGCCCAAGAACAGCTGCTCCTCCGTTTCCCCCACCGAGTCAAGCCGCTCCAAGCGTTCCCGCCTCGAGGAACAGTTGGCCAGTTCAGCGGGAGAACTTCGCTTTATCGACTCGCAGAGCCCAGATAACTCGGTAATCTTAAAATAAATATAAATTAGTCACAGTGGTGCATGATTTGTGGGAGTTGGTTTATATACAATATACAAATGAGGACTACCTACTGCAAAAACAAAAATGATGTTGAAAATTCATGCAAAATTGGCCCAAAAATTCTTGGTTTAACATGTAGGTATATTTCCACTGGTTGGGCTAGCTTGTCAATTAGTAATGTGATTTCTCGGTAAGAGTGTCACCAATAACCATACAAAGACAATCAATTGTAATCAATTCTCCTATGGAGGTAATGAAGGGTGTAGCATTTCAACAAGATATGCTGAAAAATGTGTAGATGCAGATGTGACTTACCGAACATAACTTGTTATTTCCAGGTGACAACCCGAGCAGAGGTACATCCAACTTCAGGCCAGTCGAGCGATTCAGATGCACCAGTGGCGCTCTACAAAAGTCTGGTGGACAGAGACAGCACTTGCTCAACATCCGCTAGCTTGAGTCCCGGGCCCTGCCAGCAGTCCTTCTCAAACGATCTGCTTTCTTCCATCTTCTCCAACACGCTTCTCAGTGAAACCTCCAACGACTGCACAAACGACTGCACCCCTTCCGACGAGTTCTTGTCTCCTCGCAACCAGACTCAACAGACTCAGGAAAACGCCTACAAAACGCTCACCGAAATTTTCTCCCCAGAAATTGAAGCCGCCGAATCACCTTCCATCGAAAGCAAGTCTTCCCCGGAACTGTGTCTGATCGAAAAAGTCGCCGCCGCCGAAAGCTCCCTTCGAGAGAGCCGACTTTTCAACGAAACACGTGCAATAGTCGAGGAGAGTTTGGCGGTGTCAAGGTCTCCGTCGAACAGTCAATCGCTGATGCCGTCTGAGGCGTCCGGTACCCAGATGTCGCAGTCTTCTAGTCTGGACATTCCGTACAACCGTTTCAACGCACCAAGCCCGGATTCAAGCGGTAATGCTACACCCACCCTGTCAGAAAGCGGCACGCACACTCCTGAGAATCAGTTGGTGGGCCGATCGACAGCCGTTTGTGTCTCGCAAAGTAGTACTGATCTGTTGCCTCGGCCGATGGAGACTCACATTGATGGGGCGCAACTGAAATCGGAAACTCAAAGCGAGCTCGAAATTATGCCGGAGCTGAATGTTGCAGTGGATGAACGGAACGAAAGCAATGCTGTTGGTTTTGTGGAAGAAAGAAGACCGAGTCATGAATATCAGAATATCTCCTTTTCACAAGAAACTCCATGCAAGGCCTATGAAAACGTGCCCATGACCTTGTCGTTCAGGGAGAGCGCCTACGAGAACGTGGCTCCACTGGTTTTCACGGGTTTCTCACCGGCGACGAGTCCTGTGAAAGAGTCGTTGATCACGATCAAGTACGGAAACGTTACCAGTCCAAAGAGAAAGGATTGGGATGGCGGAAAAGTCGATGCTTTGCTGGACGGAGTTTATCAGAACGTGCCCAGGGAAGAAAATGTCTATGAAAATGTCGAGGTGAGGCATATTTTTAAATTTTTAAATCGTAAGTTGCTGATGTTTCTTTGTCACATAAATGCCAGCAAAGCTAGTGCATGCAATGCTTTTAAGTGTATTAAAGATTGAATGGTCCTGAATTCTACACAGCCCATTGATTACTTCCAAATTACTCATACTTATTTGTTCAAACTGATTCAAACAAAGTGAACAAGACACAATTGCAGAAAAATGTTTCCTTGTAATCACTGCTACTAATCCTTAGTGTAAATTTTTACTATGCGGTGTCATTTATGCTAGATCTTTCCTAGCCTGTCAGTTTTCTTATTGGTTTTTAACGAGTTTTCTTCTCTTTTTTGACAGATGAAGCCTAGTGAGGGCAGTCCGGAGATAATTTATCAACAAGTAAAATACCTGCGGCGATCTGTGCATGAAGTTAACAAGCTTCTTGTTGAAGAGCCCGTCCCTAGAGTGTCCACCCAAGAAATTGGCCAGCAAGAAGTTTCCGCTTGCCATGTTCCCGACCTGATCCAACTCGAATCACCTGTTGACAATCCAAACATTCATCGTGAGCTATGCAATAGTGAACTACTAGCCACCAATCAGCTAAGTTGCTCCAAAGATATTTCGCCACCACAAGAAATTAGTTTACTTGATCGAGAAGTTTGCGTTAGTGATTTGGCATCATTGCAGGTGGCTTCTTTAGATCAGCCGCACAATAACATTCAGTTTGGAATAATGGCTGCAACAACTCAGGAAGACCCCCAGTCTTTTAGTGAGCTTGCGACGACCCTATCTACTTCGTCGAAAGAACACGACGACATCAGTGAAATAACAACCATGCAACTTGCTCCACTGGAAAAGCCGCAAGAGGTCGTTGAGGTGGCAATAATGTCATCGACTCCTTTGGATCAGCCTAAGATTAATGAGTTACCAGCAAAGATGGCTTCAAGTTATTCCCCGGTCGAGGAACTTTGCACTAGAGAAGACAGCAGTGCAAAGATTGCATTTGCCAGTTTTGATCAGCGCCAGGCATCAGGCGAGGATTTCAAGTTTCCTGAAGAACAGGCCGAATGTGATTTAGAATCAGCCACAGAAAACACGGCCAGCTCATGCCTTGAGTCTGGTCCACTGATAGACCTGCTTGTGTCCGAGGACAATCATGAATCTCTGAATTCAAAATCTCCGGCAGTCATGATAGAATACTCGGCCCCTACAGTGTTAGATGACCGGGGCAACGTGCCCGTTTCGTTAGAACGACATAGGAACGTCCGCGAAGTGAGCCATCGCGAAAAGGAAGAGAGCCTTGAGGAGTTTCTCAGCGACACTGAGTTAACTCGGAGACGTTTTGAGAGCGAAATCGGCCGCGACATGATTCGCGAACGGCGAATGAAGCTCGAACTAGAAGAGTCAGGACGGAAAGCGGCCGGAATCCGCGCTCTGGTCAACAAGTTCGAGGCATCGTCACCTACCAAAGAGGTCGCCGACATCTGGCCACCCAAGAAGCACGAACCAACCGAACCGGAACCGGCTCCCGACAAAGACATGGAACTGGCCGCCTGTAAGTCTCCCACTAGAAGAAAGTCGAAAGGCGACGCTGAACCACTAGGCAGCGGTGAGGAAACTCCGACGTCCCCTGAACCGCGTAGGCCAGGCGCATGGAACGATTCCGAGCCAGTTCCGCCTTGCATCCGCGCCCGCAAGAACCGAGCACGGCAACAGAGCCAGCTGTCGGCCTCGCTGGATGGAGACACGTTCCCAGAGGCCGAAGGCAAGGCTGCAACGCGCACCCAAACCTCCCCCGATGTGAGCGCGCCCGGATCGGTGCTCAAGCCGCTCAACGAGTGCCACGACGAAGCGCAACGCCGTGCAAGGATAGAGAAGTACAAGGAGGAGCGGCGCACGTTCCTGCGAGAGAAGTTCCGTGCTCCGGAAGTCGTGCCAACCCCGAGGGTTCGTGCGGATAGTCTCAAAGGCGACCGCAAACTGGGGAAAGCGATTGACGACGTTGGGGACGCGAAGACTTGCAGGAGCGATAGCATCGACAAGTATTCGTCGCTGGACAGGACTGTGCTGAAGTCAACGCCGAGCAAAGAGTCGAGGTTTAAGAACCCCGAGGCGAGCCAGCTGGAATGCGCGATTCTTTCAAGCAACAAGATGGCGAGTGAGTCGTTGGCAAAGAAGGCTGGCGGCCAGGTGACTTGCGTCAAGGTCACCACTAGGAATGCGCCAGATAAATACAATGTCACCATGGGTTGGAAGGGGAAAGAGACGGAACGTAGCAAACACAACACCTCTCCCAGCAAAGTCGTGATCACATCGTCAGTGACCAGCCCCACTCGGAGGAATCCGCTGGAGAAAGATCGGAGGAGACTCGATTCTGGAGCCACAGACGTCGATCGAAGGAGTCCCGGCACGACTGGGAAGAAAACGGGGAAGACAGAAGCGGCTGAAATAAGATCGCCGAAAAGCGGCGATGGTAAGAGCTGGAAACGGCCGTCATCGATCGAAACGCCTGCGAGCTCGATCGTGCTGGACACTGGGAGCCGCAGGAAGAGTTCGGGATCTCCGTCGTACTGCATCCGCGACATGGCAGCCATGTTTGAAGGCAGGGACAATTCGTCGGCAAAAAGTGCCACCCCTGGCAAGCAGTGTCATTTGTCTTCGGTCTAGCTGCCTGACTTGTGGCTGTCTCATCTCAACGCTCTCTCCAATGATATTATTAGATTTAATTGCGATACCGAATTCGATATACCGGCGGTTTGTAGTCGTCTTCTCTGCCGCGACAGTTGGAATGTAAGCGAGCATCAAAGTCAAAACTGCGCTCATTTTTTGGATCTCTCACGTAATATTTTACAGCTTTGTTAGATTTTTTTCTGAACCTCTTGATAGGAAAATAATAGATTGTTTCTGGAATCTCCTGCTAGATTTAGAATCTCGATCGATTTAATGCTTCTTGATGATAGCTTGTGCCTTTCTAAACTCATAGGTAGTAATAGTCAAACTGAGTTATAAATATATATAAATACCCATATATAGATATGTTTTATGTTCCCCTTGTTTTAATTTATCGGCTCATTCATTACGCTCATTTTAAAGTTACTCATTATAAATTCATTACTGCGCCGTCTAATTTTGTACATATTTTTTTTTAAACTTATGAACTTTTATGATATCAATTTATGTAATTTTATGTTATTATGTTAGAGCAATAATTTACGGCAATGAACTTTTGTATATAATGATATTAACAGAACGTTACGTTTACAAATATTGGCTATAATTTTTATTCTCTACTTGTTCCATATCCTACTCTTGCAAAACATAATATGGTCTGCACAGGTCTATTTTCCCATTTGTTGGGTCTGGCACCTGGGTATGCAAGGTTTTAAAGTTCTTTGGTTCGTTAAAACAGCAGGAAAATACGTGCAGCTGCTTTGTTCGGTTGTCTTAGGCAGGGGCGGACTTGCCCGAGGTTGTGGGGGTGCAATCGCACCCAGGCTTTTGGCATTCCTGGCTGCTGCTGGACATTAAAAATGTCAAAATGATAATAACATAACCTTGCATTCTGTATATTCGTTATTTCAAAGAAGAGCTGCGCATTGAGATTAGCGAGGGCAAAATTTGAGTACCTACCGTGGGCCCTTCTTTGGTGCTTCGGAAAGGACCAATGTCTCCAGGAAATAAGTAACTCTTTACCATACGATAGCAAAGAACACGAGGTTCTACATGGGTTTGCGACAGGGATTGGAACCTTCACTCACTACGGTTTCGGTTCCGGTCCAACAAATTTGATCTTCCGGTTCCTGAGTCGTCTCGGTTCCTGTGGAACCGAAACTTCAAACGGTTCCAAAGGATTCCACTTTCTAACGCACTGTAAAAAAAAAAAATCCCCTACATTGCCTTCTTTGGTTCAGAGAGCGCTTTTTTAACACTATTTTATCACTTCAAGATCAAATTCGGCGAGGCATAAAACAGGGGAACCGTGTATACTTGTGAGATAATTGCATAAATTGATGCACGGATGTCACATACCCAAAGATTTAAATACATTTGGGATTTGGGGCAGATGAAGATATCTTCAAGTAACAGGCTCTATATTGTCGAAAAGGGAAATAACGGAAAAATGTTCAGTTTAAAGGTCAATTTTTGCACAAAAAATACACGTTTCTGGACAAATTTATGCCCTATATTTGCCTCTCTACACAATTTTCATCACTCCTTTTTTACGTTTATCTAGAGCTTAGTACATAGTTAACCGTGCTTGGTCAGGTGCTTAAAGTAAATCTGTTCGTGAAAAGCGGGAGACGAAATAATATTCCCGCTATAAGACCGAGCGGTCTGCAACATCAGTCTCCTGACGATGGCGAGTCGGGCCTCGCCGAAAGGTCGAGAAACCAGGCCCTTTTTAGGGCCACCAAACTCGTCACATCAGAGCAAAACCGAAAAACACATCTCACCATTCCTCTCTTAGACGCCAAAGAAAATTGGGGCGTCCTTCAAGCAAAGAAGTTCCATTACTCTGATAAAACTTGAAGTCTGCTGCACGATTTTTGATATATATGGTTGTGTATAGGTATGTATAGATTTCTAGTCCTCAAAGCATACGCTTATAATTTTATAAGTTAAATAGAGTCTATAAGGGCGCCTAATTTTAGCACACTTTATACATAACTTTTTTCGAAAGTTTTATATGTACTGCGTGGAGTATCATATTATCAAGAATTTTTCAAGCTCAGATAAATATGGTCGCCAGGCGCTCCGCGGCGGGGGCGCCCACAGGGCCGGACCGACGTGTTTTCCAGGCGTAAGCGAGATTAACTTTGCCCCCCCCCCCCCCCCCCCCCAAACGGGATAACACACAAATAAATGTTTTAGTTTGAAGTTACGCCTAGATCCGGACCTGTGCGCCCAAATCGTCGATCCCCCTGCCCTCCCCCTTGGCTACGCCACTGGGGGCACCCTATTTCTGCGTCCCACTCCCATCGAACTTCAGTGATGAAAGGAAGTAGGCATTTGGAGAAGCATGAGCACCACAAGCACTAAAAGGATTTTGTCTTGGACGTGGCCGGATTGTACATTTATATCGACCAACTCTGTTCTTATCTCAATCTGGTTTGACCGCAAACCATATATATTTTTAAATTAATAGGAAGCCGGTTGCTTTTCGGGTCTATGTAGCCTTCTGTTCCAAGCCGAGGAAAATATTCATACATTCCATAATGTGAACTGACATCCGGGGCACCGTTAGGACTTTTTGTTTTGTAGATTTGGTGATCCTGGAGCATTTCCGATTTAATGTTGAGCAGCTATGCAAATGATGCATCTATGCAAAAATTACCTATATCCCCCTCCTTCCCATCCTTTTGTTTCCCCTGGGAAATTCCAACCCTTCATCCCCTCACCACACCACTGTTCTACAAATCCCCTCCCCCCCCCTTTTTTTTATTGTGCTTCTTATAATTACACATGGTTTACATAATATATAGTTCGTCTCAGGTTCTGATGGCAGCAACAAACCGTTATAGTATAGGCACAGAGTTTAGGCCCAGTGCCCCGAGGCGAAGCCAAAAATCGTGAGACGTACTACAGCAGGTTCAATATTTCAGCGAAGCCCTAGGTGGGCTTGTCAGCTGGTTGCTTCAGGATATAGTAACCTTAGAAATAACCATTTCATATCTGCATTACGATCTTAATTGTTGTTATTGATGAGCGAAGCGAGCGAAGCGAAATCATAAATTGCACTACTGCTAAAAAAACACTTGCGTGTGATTGTTTGTTTGTTTGTTTTTTGTATCGGTGTTTGCGCGCGCTCTACAGACCAAACGCCTGCCTTGATTGCGATGACATTTTCAGGGTGTCTACTTTTCTTCTCAACTTAGACCCCCTGCGTTTCTCAAGAAAATCCTCAAGACCCCTCCCCTTCAAAACAGAAAAAATTGCAATATCCGAGAATTGGGAAAGTTTGGAAAAATACGGGAAATTATTTGAAATTGCGTATTTTTTCAAAATTTTCCCAATTTCGAATAGATATTGCTCTTTGAAACCATCGAAACCACCTCGAAGCATCACACCAGCTTTGTTGACCTCAAGTTTTGTCAGAAATGTTGTCAATTTCGTGCATGCAAGTTATTGAAAGTAAATCCGCGACTGAAATAAATCTCCAGGGGTTTTTGATGAGCGTAGCGAGCGAAGCGCTACTCGCTACTGCGCTCGCTCTACAGACCAATCGCCTGAACCGATTGCGATGAAATTTTCAGGGTGTCTACCAGGCGCATAGGAACGCTTTTCAAGTTGGGAGGGGGGGGGGGGGCTATATTTTTTAAAGCAAATCTGAGGGTTTGAGATAAAATTGCAGCCTGGGAACATGGGGGTAAGAAATATACATTTAGAATACTTAATTTAAAGATATCAAATTAACGCATTACGAAAATTACTATCACGTTTTCTGTGATGCCTGTAAATATCGCACATCGAATACAGCAGAGCGTCTCGCCGTGGCGAATTCCAGCTCTACACTAGCAATACAAAATTCTTCCTCTCGCTCTCCCAGTCTGGGTGCATGTATGACTCAGACTATAACATAAACAGTGTTAGTCTGCATTTCTGCTACTGCTATAGTCATATTCCTGGAAATGATTTGTTTTTACGAGTCAAAAGATTTCGTTCAACATCAGCTAAGCAGAGATACTCAACTCTGAGCAGCAGACAAAATGAATGATTTCAACTATAAAATTTGCCCCCCTGTTGCCCCCCTATGCCTAAAAGTTGGGGGGGGGGGGGGGCATTGCCCCCTTGCCCACCCCTGTTCCTACGCCAGTGGTGTCTACCTTTGTTCTCAACTTAGTACCGCTGTACACATACGCTCATCTTCAACGCGAACACTTTGGCAGCGTTTAATAATTTTAAAAAAACCTTCGTGTTTGTTTTTTTGTTTGTATGTATGTTTTTAGCCCGCTCTACAGACTAAACGCCTGCTTCGATTGTGATGAAATTTTCAGGGTGTCTACTTTAGTTCTCAACTGAGACACCATGCATTTTTCAAGAAAATCCTTCATACCCCTCCTCTTCAAATCGGAAAAATACCAATATTCGAAATTGGGAAAATTTTGAAAAATTTGGAAATGTATCTAAAAGCGCGTATTTTTTCCTAATTTTCCCAAATATGTATTGTGCCGTTTTGCATTCAACTAATCTGCTACAAACAGCTACGCTATCATGTTCTACGCGCACTCTTTGGCAGCTTGTCCTAGTAAGCAGTACAGTTCACATCAAAAACATTTTACATAGGTGTTGCAGATCTGAAATACGAGCCAAAGATGCACAAAACATGACAATTAGAATACAGTGAAATATAAAATAGTTAGCTTGATTGTTGGAATATGTGAAAATTGAAATGAAATTGATTATTGGAATGCAAATTGTGTTACTAGCCACATTTTTGATGAGCTTATAGCGAGCGAGGCGAAATCTTCAATTTCACAAATGGTTAAAAAAATTGTTTGTGCTTGCGCTCTACAGACCAAACGCCTGCGACGAACTTTTCTAATCGGCTTAAAATGCGATAAAGTTGACAATTTTCAAAATATTTTACCAACGGCTCAAAACACTGAACATTTTTTGGGTAAGTGTTTTTATGGTCAACGATGGCCAGGGCAAATTGCACTGGACCAAAAATATTTTGCGAAATTCCCAATTTGGCGGACCTGATATTTTTGACATAGTTAAAGCGTAATTAGTTGATATCGCATAAACTCAACTTCTCAACTTAGACCCCCTGAATTTTTCAAGAAAATCCGGGAAATCCGAGAAATCGAATTTGGGAGAATTTTGAAAAATACGGAAATGTTTCTAAAAGTGCGTATCTTTTCAAAATTTTCCCAACAATTTATTGTGACTTTGTGTGTGACCAAACTTGGAAAAACTAATTAACTCATGTCTTCTCACGACGTTATGCATTCAACTTAACTGCTACAAACAGCTACGCTCATCTTCAACGCGAACACTGAGGCAGCGTTTTCCAGTGTGTAGACACGGATTGCCGATTTGCCTTTGGGAGAATCTTATACTATTTTATTATTAGGTCTTTAAATTTGTTTTCGATGAGCCGGTTCTGTACCAACTTTCTCACTTTGCAACGTAAACAAATAGATTCTGTTTATGTTCCAAATTGCGAGTGTTATGAAGTTAAAGCGAATAACACAGCGAATGGCGACACACAAATGATAGCTCACCACTCGCCACCTATCCCCGAATTTTATCTCTCATAATTAGCATCGCCGTATTTTAGAAATCATAGGGTTGACCAAAATTCCCATCATATTACGCCCGACATAGAGTCTAAAGAGTTGAGAAAACACGCGATCCGTAGATGAATAGATAAGGCGTTCCAATGGCGTTACTTCAAATCGTAGGCCCTAGAGCAAAAAAAATCTGATGCCCCCCTCCACCTCCCCTCGCGGCGGGAGTGAAACTTACTCCCAGGCTTTTGTCACTCGTCACCTACCTCGCTTCAAATAAACCATTCCCTAAAAAAAGGTAATTTATTATTCTAAAAATCCATTCCCGAAAAAAAAACGTCGTCGCCTTCTTGGGATTCTGCGGGTCCCAAAAATCTTATAGATGTCCCTGAGTCCATGGCCCCTGGGCACTGATATGCCTGATCCCCTCTAGTTACGCAGGACCTTGCCCAAATTATTTAATCTCATCTCACCGCGATGCCGTCCCGGACCAAACCAAATCGGGGGACTAGATTTGTAAAGAATAAAATTGTAAATAATGGAAATATGAGATCCCCAAAAAGTGGCAAACTCAAATTAATTCTAGTATGTTCGAAAAATTGATTAGAGCAATTCCATCCAAGCTCGAGCTCGAAATACTGTTTGCAACTTATTTCCATCTTTTTTTCAATAAATTTTTCGATACCAGAGCTACACTGCACTACACTCCCCGTTTCGGTATTTTAGCAACTTAGGTACCTACCCTACCTACAAAACATTTTATTGACATTTTGCTGAATATAGTAGTGAACACTGCTCTGCAGTCCGGTGTGTGGTGTGTTTTGTCTTCCACAATTGAAAGCAGTTACGAACTGATATCCGCGTTATTATCTCAATCAATCCATTTGCTTTGTTACTAATCAAAGAAAGAACAGGCGGACGAGGTGTCATGCCATGGCATTACACATTTTAAATGTTTGAAAATAATGAAGCTCAACTATTGAAAGGTGTTGGCTCGGTAATGCTGGCAGCAGGGAGGAATGTAGTGAGGGAGGGGAAGGCAGCCTTGAGGGGAGCCATGAACTGAATTGCAGATCAGCTGGTTACTGTAGAAGAAAAACGGCACATTATCAGTGTGTGGTTTGAACTGTGAGGTGCGTAACATTGCCAAGAATCGCCTCGTGCATTTCTATCAAAGCGTGCTCAAGTTATATATTTTTGTTACACTTGTAACTTTTGTTCGTAAACAGAGTCGCGTTTTACTTTCTACCAGTGTCAAATGAGCCTAAAATCACACCCCCCAATGACTCATTCAGTTGAAACATTTGGGTGACAGTTTGTTGTCCTATTCTGTTTATGAAATCTGTGCCTTGTTTTCTTTTAGATAATAATGAATAATGATTTACTTAATTGCAATGTGATTTGCTAGTCCTTTGGACTAACTACCTCTTGGGAGTTTGACTCTCCACCACCTTCAGTGCCATAATGTCGGGAAAAATGAAACTGTTCTCTGTGGAATATTATGGCTCAGCTGTGATGGACAAGCGATTTTCTAAGCCGATGCTTCCGTGGATTATTGCTGAGATTAAACGAAGAAACACTTCAGAGAAGGTGAGTTTTGGATAGCAGCAGTCTCGTTACTTAGGTATAGGTAGGCACCTAGTGTGATGTTACCGCTCTGGTTACCATTGGCTATGTAACGATGGCAATGGCTCTTCAGTGTTTGCCTTTATTGATAGCATTGGTAGGTACCTAGTCCACATGCAGGCAGCTGGTATTGTATGATAAATGAAAATATTGGCTAGAAAACTCACCCTGATTTGATTTTATTTCAGATCTGCCTGGGAGTTCAGGATGGATTCGTATTCGCTTTCAACTTCGATCTGAATGCGGGCCAAGATGCAATTTATCGACACGAACTTAACTTAATCACTCGATTCTCACACTCATATGAGAGTCACTGCCTATTCATGTATCTTCTGAGGGATGGAGAACAGGGCGATACACTCAGTTGTCATCTGTACCGAGCTGAGGAAGACGGAGATGTGAGTAAAATCATTTTATTGTTGCGTTAGGCATGCTACTTAGAGGTGGTAGAACCGAAAGACAATATTGCAGCTTTATTGGAAGAGCTAAACAAGAGAATCAGTACCATAAACAGGCTCTTATTTATATTCCTGACAAATGAAGCAAGGTAGACAGTCAATTGCTGAATCATGTTCATGAGTTCATCACATTTATTGATTTTTCTCTCCATCTATAATGCAATTCTCAGTACCTACAATGAAATGTAGGAGAGTAGAAGTTATTTTGGAATGATTTACTGACACTTTTTCACTTTGCTAACACTTAGCTAATGCTTTTTGCAATCAGGGCATCGAACCCGTAGCCCGAATAATTCTGTGTTGAACCCGAACCGGAAACCGGTAGGTATTATTTTTTGGGTTTTTCAACACCCGTCTTATTGGAAAGTTAATCCGAAAAGAGAGCGATGACATTTTTTTACCGAATGGATTTTTGCCATCGAACTCGAACCCGTAACCCAAAAAAACCGTAATTTTGTGATAAACCCGAACCCGAACTGGAATTACCAAATTGGAAAAACCCGGACCGGAACGAGCAAAATAAAAACCTGAACCGAAATTTCAAATTTACCAAACCTGAACCTGAACCAATATTAATTTCGGTTCGATGCCCTGTTTACAATCTACCTACCTACTACCTATGGAAGTTAGCAATTTTTTTGAAAACCAACATTATTTGAAACCATAGTATTATTAATTCATTACAATTCTGGGAAAACAAACAACTCAAGTCAAGGTAGCTTTAACCTGGAGGGTTTTATTGCCTTGCAAATTTTATCAGGTGGGATTTAAAAGACTAATTGTTATGTAAAACATATAGATAGCTACCTAATAGCTTTACTGATACTCTCTGAAAATTTTTGAGATTCATTTCCCACAAACTTTAGTATACATACATTGGGCTGCTAATGCATGTGAGAAGTTCCCTTTGCTTTGAGATCTCACTGGCAACCACAAGAGATGTCCAAAGGCAACCGATGTTACAAGCAATTGACACAAAACCTGAATGTTTTAACTTTTTGTAAACATAATCCTAACTGAATTTGTTAGCCAAAGAAGATGCAAGAAGAAGTAGAACTTGATCATTGAATCGTAGCTCTGGCTGTGACCACGAAGTTAGTGATAGCACATCACTATAGCTGTGAAGTACATGTCTTTGTACTTAAACGCAGTTTCACTTGGGGAAGTTTGAACAATCTACAGATAGTCGAGTGCTTTATATCTTAATTACCAAGGGCAAAGATATCATAATTACCATTTTTACTTAGAATTGGACACACTATTAGTAGCAGTAGGTAACTACAAAAAAACATGGAAAATTACATGAAAACGACAGCAGGGCCAGGTTCAAAAAGTCGGCGAAGCATGCTTCGCAGTATGCTTTGGCGTCATGAATGACGTCATCAATTGCAAAGTAGCATCCGAAAACCTTCCACACGAAAGTGCGTACTTGGAAGCATGCTTCGAAGAACGCGAGTTCAAGTGTGCATCGATGCAGACTTGCATGCGTACTTCTACAGTTTTAGACATTTGTTATTGACACTTTTGGAATCTCCATTTGAGTTTTGCATATTATAACCACAATTTAAGTGGCGAGAGGGCAAATTGTGCAATTTTTTACGGAATATGGTGGGATAGGAATTTAGATTTTTTAAAATATGCATTATTTAAAAACCAGCAACTTCTCTTGCGCCGTTGCCCGTTACGAAGTGGTGGCGTCAGCAATTCCCTTCTGGGTTGGTTTCTGAAATTTATACCAGACGCGTCAATATTTTTAGTGCTGTTCGAAAACTTGCGGTCTAGTATGCTTGATCCTAAGCACTCTTGATTGCTAGTATGCTTCGAAGCATGCTTCACTTTTCTAACAAGGCCCAGGGTTCCTACTTTATTGATAGGTGCCTTCCTTATTTAACATATGCTTTAGGTACTCTGTGAGGTGATAGTTTCTTTGATTATTTACTGTACAGATGGACGTTGGAGTTTTGGGCACAATTGTACACGATTGGGGGGTCGATAGGGTGGTGGTGCTGGAAGGGTGGGAAAGGGTGGGGGTCGGGGGAGATATAATGGCTTTGTGGTAAATGGTGTTGTGATTCAATGGCTAATGTTAGAAGAAAAATGTGAAGGTAATCCCAGCAGCATTTAAATAACATATTTTTAATTAATGCCATATACTACCTGCTTTGCAATGATGCTGGTAATCAGAACAAATCGCCGAGTCGACATATTTTAGAGCTACCATTTACTGTTCTACAAAACACAGTTCCAAGTTTAAGCTGTTAATCTGTGTGTTATCTGTTGTCATTTTCTTTCCTTTTCAATTTCTAAAAGTACAAATTTAAAAAATCATTTACGTTTTAATTTTTGTTTGCATATCACTTGTTATCTGAGAAAAACCACAGAGCAGCAAAAAGATTAGCTAATCTCTAATATAACAGTGTACCTACCTAATTGAAAATAACTATCAGAAAATTTTTGGGAAAAAACCATAATATTTTCCTAATTTCTCTATTATATGTGTTCTTAATTTTGATTTGGGAAGGAAATGAGGACTGGGCTAAAAACGCAAAATAATTTATTGTCACTGGCAACTAGTCCATAAAGTTGCCGCTCGATTGCAAAGGGAAGTGGGTCAAGAAGGAAGCAGGGGATAGAGGCTTTCAGGATATGTGCTTTCAGGATCTGTGCTTTCAGGCCATATTTTGTGGACCGTTCAAGGCCACACCGTTGCTATCAGCATTTGTAGACTAGGGTGACCAGACGTAGCGTTTTTCCTAGGACAGTTCTGGTTTTTAGGTGCACACCTGTCCCGATGTCCCATAAGTCACCAACCGGGACGCCGAAATGTCCCGGTTTTCCAGCCATTTTATTTTATTAGTGTTCTGAATTATCATTATCATGGAAAATAATTCGACACCAAATAGGTACTATCTTTGTCAATGGTATATTGTGCCTATTTTATGCAATTGTATGTAACCTAGAGTAGAGTTATCACAATTACCGACCCCCAACCCCCTTATCAAAACCCCAATGAATCCTTACATTTTAATTTGTTTTGCTATAATCTGCATGGGCTCCATGTTTATCTCGTTCGTGATGCATCTCATGCTCCATCGAGCCTCATGCCTCCATGCCTCCATGCCTCCATGCCTCCTCATGCTCCATCGAGCCTCATGCCTCCATGCCTCCATGCCTCCATGCCTCCATCGAGCAATGCATGCAGTATCTGCTGCCGTCCAAAGGGGCGACTTTCTAGCAACTTTTGCGCTCGGTGCAAGGGTTCAAGAGGGACCTTCTGACAACCACAAATATGAAGGGAAAAATCTGGAAAAAAAAACATAGTTGTTGAAAGAATCAATTGATGTCTGATGGCATTTTATAATTTTGAGAAATGAACACTTTAGTCGCAAACACTCCGCAAAAAAGATCATTTTAGGCACTTTTCAAAAATTAACACCACTGAAAATTATTGAAGTACAAAATTTTCCCACACCATCCGACACCAAACAACTCTTCAGGAACACATGTATTTTTTTCCAAAACTGCAACTCAATATTTGCGGCCAGGAGAAGTTCCCGCGTAAACCTCTGCTGAATCACCTAGCCCTGGCCATGAGCCACCGTATAATTGCCTCTTAACAGACACCGATATCTGGCAAGGATCTTCCCTCTGAATGAGCTCTTTCAAGATTTTGTCACACTCAATCCCAGCAAGCCACAAAGATCGCAGTTAATGTAAATTATTAAAAGTATATGTTTCATTTTAGATGCCTTAACATGCAATGTGAGCATCATAGGGTTAGTTTTTATCTCTGCCATTTTCTCACAGGACGTTGCATTAATATACAATTAATACATTTATGTGCTATATGTTGTGTCAATTAAAAGGTCAATTCATTTGCAACGCTACATTCAACATATTAATAAAATCTGGTAGGGGGTTATTTTCTCGCAGGTTGAAGCAGTTTATGCATTATTCTCCATATAAAAAGAAACACAATATTTAACAAAACTATGTTATTTATGTAAAATAAAATAACATCTACCTTAAATTTAAGGGAAGTTCCGTCCATCTTTGGGCATTCGGATTAAATATACATTTCCAGGTTAGGTAATAATGACCTTAGAAACTGTAATCATCAAAGCTAGAAATAACTCAAGACCCTCCATTACGCCACCTGATTATCGAATATAAACTCGAACCATCTGACACTGTCATGTTGTACCAACGTGTTACAAAATTAATATTCACGAGTTTGTGAAATATTGCTGCTCAAGATATTTCTAGTAGCACGGGCGGGAGCGTATGGGCGATCAGAAAACGTATACCATAATATTATCCATGTGGCATTTTTAAACAGGGAAGCGACCTTTCATTGCCTGCCTGATTGATTGATAAGTTGATTAGTTGGTACTTGGTTGATTGCTTTATTCAAGAACGTCTTGCAGGCGATACATTTGACCTCCTGTTGGGAACGAATTACAATAAATTATCGGTAAAGTACAATGTACATTGTACAATGTATTGTAATCGTCGAGTTCCGAGTGGTTCTGAGTTCCACCGGGAACCGACTTCAACAAGTAATACTGACACAGGTACATCATTGGAACGGTGCCTTTCCAGGAACATTCACTGTGTGAATTCGAAGTAATACGGGAATGTGTTGCCAAAAATACAATAATTGCTCTACCATATCCCGTAATGTAATTGTTTATTAGAGTCACAGAAGTACAATGTAATTGTACGCAGCATCAAATAAATAAGTAAATAAAATCCCGATGTTATCAATACGGTGTTTCACAATCCGGTCCAGAATATCAACAACCCCAAGGTTCAGATCCTCGAAGAATGGATTTTCAAAACCCCGATGTAATTTATATTTGAATCTCTATTGCGACAATTAATGGGATTCACTACACTACACTACGAAGCTGATTGTCCAGACGCACACAAATATTCTCCCGGGATAATTGACAATCCACTGAAGTGGATCTGGGCCGAACGGAATAGATTGTGTGCAGCCCTTCGCGAATTGTCACTTGTCAGTAAACGGTTTGGGCTAGGCGATAGAAGCGCAAAGTTGTTACAACAAAAAAAAAAGCCAGATTAGTTACATCTATAGAAGCTTGATTTACAGGCCCGAATAGACTTGCTGGGTGAGAATCTTATCTTGAAATCTTAGCCAGTGTGTAAATGGCAAAACCACCATACTGTTTGAACCGAAAGTTTTGGCGAATAGAATTTCCTGAATATAAAACAGTCGACATCGGTGAAAATATGCACCTGAACGCATGCTGCCGCCACTAGCAGTCTCCCGAGCTGACGCTTCGGAGGGGGCTTCACACAAATAAGAAAATCTGCTAATTACTGATTGCTATTCTCACAGAATTATACTCTAAAAGCAACTCGGACTCGCAATCTTGTTCGCGAAGGTATTTGATCCTCATTGTGCTGGCTGTATATTTTCGTGACGGGACGAGCGGGTTATCATTTAACTTTTCTCGACATGAGTGGCAAGAGGATTTCCCATGTGGTCAGCGTCGCCAATCTAACCTTTTCGTCGGGAGGAAAGTGATGGAAAGCTGTTGGCTAGGCATCGGATTCGTGAAGAGCAGGGTCCGGGACACCGGGCACACGAAACACACGGATGACTCAGACGAACTTGCTTCGTAATACCGACTATGAACAGGCGCGTATATGAGGGTGAAAAACTGTTCAATACACAGTACGTAGAAATTATCACAATATCACAGTATAATTATCACAGTATCGAGAAATTTTCTTTGCTCCATTTTGAGGTAGAAAGATCAACGGATGTCACACAGGAAATAAATAATTTTTCAAATCATTCCTTATACCGATGTCCCATAGGTCGAAAAATCGCTCAATGGTTTTATTTCTTGTGAGAATCGTCCTCCTTGGGAACTGTAGACCGAAAAACACCGATGCGACTATTTTTGCTGGGGTTTGTGATAGCCCGAAAATGTTATTCTTGCCCTCATAATTCCTAACTAGAAGTCTTTATCGATAGAAGACCTTCGGTTTCCCACTTGAGAGCTTATTTGAATCCGTCACTGACTTTGAGTTTCAGCTAGGTACTTCTTCCTGTTGCTCAATCTCGCGGTAGCGCCAGATCGGCCTGTCGCGGGTTATTCGCCAGGGCAGTGTTAGATCGCATATGCCTCGCATTTACCAGCACACAGTGTCAGATCTCCTACCTTGTGTTCGCCAGCACACAGTGACAGATCTCCTACCTTGTGTTCGCCAGCACACAGTGACAGATCTCCTACCTTGTGTTCGCCAGCACACAGTGACAGATCTCCTACCTTGTGTTCGCCAGCACACAGTGTCAGATCTCCTACCTTGTGTTCGCCAGCACACAGTGTCAGATCTCCTACCTTGTGTTCGCCAGCACACAGTGTCAGATCTCCTACCTTGTGTTCGCCAGCACACAGTGACAGATCTCCTACCTTGTGTTCGCCAGCACACAGTGACAGATCTCCTACCTTGTGTTCGCCAGCACACAGTGACAGATCTCCTACCTTGTGTTCGCCAGCACACAGTGTCAGATCTCCTACCTTGTGTTCGCCAGCACACAGTGTCAGATCTCCTACCTTGTGTTCGCCAGCACACAGTGTCAGATCTCCTACCTTGTGTTCGCCAGCACACAGTGACAGATCTCCTACCTTGTGTTCGCCAGCACACAGTGACAGATCTCCTACCTTGTGTTCGCCAGCACACAGTGACAGATCTCCTACCTTGTGTTCGCCAGCACACAGTGACAGATCTCCTACCTTGTGTTCGCCAGCGCACAGTGTCAGATCTCCTACCTTGTGTTCGCCAGCACACAGTGACAGATCTCCTACCTTGTGTTCGCCAGCACACAGTGACAGATCTCCTACCTTGTGTTCGCCAGCACACAGTGACAGATCTCCTACCTTGTGTTCGCCAGCACACAGTGACAGATCTCCTACCTTGTGTTCGCCAGCACACAGTGACAGATCTCCTACCTTGTGTTCGCCAGCACACAGTGACAGATCTCCTACCTTGTGTTCGCCAGCACACAGTGTCAGATCTCCTACCTTGTGTTCGCCAGCACACAGTGTCAGATCTCCTACCTTGTGTTCGCCAGCACACAGTGACAGATCTCCTACCTTGTGTTCGCCAGCACACAGTGACAGATCTCCTACCTTGTGTTCGCCAGCACACAGTGACAGATCTCCTACCTTGTGTTCGCCAGCACACAGTGACAGATCTCCTACCTTGTGTTCGCCAGCGCACAGTGTCAGATCTCCTACCTTGTGTTCGCCAGCACACAGTGACAGATCTCCTACCTTGTGTTCGCCAGCACACAGTGACAGATCTCCTACCTTGTGTTCGCCAGCACACAGTGACAGATCTCCTACCTTGTGTTCGCCAGCACACAGTGACAGATCTCCTACCTTGTGTTCGCCAGCACACAGTGACAGATCTCCTACCTTGTGTTCGCCAGCGCACAGTGACAGATCTCCTACCTTGTGTTCGCCAGCACACAGTGTCAGATCTCCTACCTTGTGTTCGCCAGCACACAGTGACAGATCTCCTACCTTGTGTTCGCCAGCACACAGTGACAGATCTCCTACCTTGTGTTCGCCAGCACACAGTGACAGATCTCCTACCTTGTGTTCGCCAGCACACAGTGACAGATCTCCTACCTTGTGTTCGCCAGCACACAGTGACAGATCTCCTACCTTGTGTGCGCCAGCGCACTGTGTCAGATCTCCTACCTTGTGTTCGCCAGCACACAGTGTCAGATCTCCTACCTTGTGTTCGCCAGCACACAGTGTCAGATCTCCTACCTTGTGTTCGCCAGCACACAGTGTCAGATCTCCTACCTTGTGTTCGCCAGCACAGTGTCAGATCTCCTACCTTGTGTTCGCCAGCGCACAGTGTCAGATCTCCTACCTTGTGTTCGCCAGCACACAGTGTCAGATCTCCTACCTTGTGTTCGCCAGCACACAGTGACAGATCTCCTACCTTGTGTTCGCCAGCGCACTGTGTTGCGTTGAAACGACGCCAAGGGAGCACGTGACAGACCGGCGTCTTGCTCGTGAACACTAGACTCCCTGGCGTCGCCCTCCTCCCCCCCCCCCCCCCTCCACCGCCGCCCCGCTCGACGCCAGCAGGACAGATAGGTAAGCGTGTGCAGATGTTGCACAACCGGCAGGCTCTCTATAGCCGAAACACCGGCACGGCTTGCGTCCTGGACGCAGCTTCCGTTCGGATAGGAGTTAACCTTAACCTCTCGAGAGAAGGCTGTCGGTAATCAGGGTCAGACACACACGGTACACCGTACACTGCACAGATTGGGGCAAACTCAAGAGTTATACTGCTTGCTTGAACTATCCGACAGATCAGGATAGCTGGCAAACGATTATGTTTTAAAGAGGTTAGTTAATTTTAGATATGGACGCAGTTGCTTTATTTTTGGACTGAAAATTTACAAAAGCCAATGACAAAATCGCTTTGTCCATGCAGTAGCGAGTGAACTGTGGACGCGAGAGGTGTTCAAATTGAGCCGTGTCTCGCGTTTGCGGTTGTCGTTGAGTGTGGCTATCGAATTTGTGCGTCTCTGAGATGAACACGCCACTTTGTTCGTGCTGAACTGGACCAGTGAGGCTGTGACACACGCAGAATGATTTCGGCGCCCGTCTCAAAGCCATCTTCGCGGCGAGGCAGTGAAGTGCCTTCGGTATTACCATTTCCCCCCCGTAAATCCACGTAGAAAATTAACCAAAATGAGTTTTTGTCCTTACTTATGCGTCCGGTTCGTTGGTTTTCTTATCCTTGTCAAAGGAATAGCAATCAGCCTCGGGACTCAATTCAAGTCGCAGCAGGCCGCACGTTAACTAACTGCCAATGATTCTTGACCTTTCTTAACCTAGTGCAGTAAGAAAGTGCACCCGTCATGCATTTATTAAGTTTAAAGGAAAAAGTTGAACGTTGAAAGATATCGCAACTTGAGTCTAGTAAAAAAGATCAACTCTGATGAGATCTCATCATTGTTTTGTTGCCCGGTGTGTGTTATGCTCAGATGCCGATGCTCGATCAGTCTACTGCTGTGCTACAATCGAGGGGCAGGGGCTGTGTTTTGACTGTCAACAAATTGATTTTTATGTTTTGTAAACCATGCATTTATTGCTTCTTCTGGGTAGACCAAATTGTACCTAAGTGTGCAAGATTTCTTTTCAATATATTTTAGCTTTTCTTGAGCAGGCAGAAAATGAATTGTAAACGGCGGAAACACCACGCCTTGCTATCACACGCAATAAAACCATGTGCTTTAGTGGGGAATTTATCAACATATTGTATTCGTAAAATCTTGACTCATGAGAACCCATATATTTCTTTCCTCGCACACTATAGTTGTCATAAACGCTTACTATTCAAAAACGGTCACAAACTGAATAGGTTGAATAAAAATCACAAGATTTGGAGAAGGTTACATTACCCCAATTTCAAGGTCACTTCCGCGGAGGTCTGGTTTTTTGGACTGGTGAGCTGTGACCAACGAGTCATGCATAACAGCTCGATTTTTAATGCGTACAATTTTAAAATGTTTTCATTTTACAATTGGCACGAAAAGAACGAGCTGCAAATTACGGTGTCTTACGCAATGACAGAGGTTGTCCAAATTTGCTAACCACTCGTTCGTACATACCTGTCGGGTGTCCGAGAAGGGTAATCAGGGGAGTCAAGTCAACCCCTTCGGACGGTAACAGCCCTCACGCAGTTTCCAGTTTATTATCCAAAATGAGGGAGACCTTCGTAAGACAGTCTCGTTAAATGAGTCAAGCAGCTGAATGACCAGCCAATCAAAGGCTGGAAGGTCTTACTATAGATTTAGTTACAAAATAGTTTCAAATTTTGCTTTTTGCGACTGTCCGCACAATTTTGAGCATTCACTAGGCCATAGAGCTTGAGTGTTTCGTTCTCTATCTTGGTTCCATAACGACTCTAGTGAACCTTGTTTAAAATTGGCATGGTTCGATCTTGTTTTGCTTGATGCGCCAAAAAGTCAAAAGCAAGCAATGCGTTGCACGCAAGGCGAGGACAGAGAGACAGATTTCCGTCAGCTCTGGAACCTGGACATGAACTCTGTCCGGTCTGTTGCTGTAGGCAATGTTCCATCAGATGCTGAAGGCAGTGGCTAGAGGATAACAACACTTTTTCGCGTGCAAACTTGTTTATCCTGCGTTCTTCTTTTTTCCACGCGTTGCATAGAGCTTTGGCAACAACATTTCCCTCCTTGTTTCTGGTCTCTAGCACTCAAGTCATCTTTAGTAGTAGGTATGGTATCGTACGACAAGGATGACAGCAATCAGCACATTATTATGCAGTGCTTTTTCCTGGCCCAATCTTTTGTTTAATTATTCGTGACAACTATAAACATGTCTCAATTTCTGTAGGAAGGGCGCTGAGGTCCCACAGTAGTCGTCTTTATAACTAATCATTAATAGATCTGTAGTTATTATTAATATTATATATACGATGCTTGTGAAAGGGAAATTGATTATACGCATAGACATGATTGTATCGTCTCGTCTAGTTATCTAGCCTCGTACAACAATTCCTATAATGTCCATCAGAATCACATATAGGTACTTGGCCTAGATTTCTTACTGGTCGAGATTTTTTACTCTTTTGCGTTATTGCACTCGGCTTAAGTGCCGTAACATTTTCTAAAGAGACACGTTACGGCCTTGGCCATACGCAGAAAAGCTATCATTAATATTGACAACAAACAATGTGATGTAACGCTGCCAAGTACAGATGCTTCCAACTTCCATGCTTCCAACAGTCGACCGAACGGCTGAGCGGCGACTGAATGCCTCTGCGAACCTCCTTGTCGCATCACGTGGACTTTTCCCAAAACCTTGGCGCGCTCGTATTATTGCGCCATAGCCGGTTTCACTGTGATGGTCTTAGGTTAAGCACCATCCGCACCGGACCAGAGATTGGATGATCTACCAACGCATTTACACTGTACTGTACAAGTACAGTACATATATACATCAAGCCATGTGACTCTTCTGACGTCGTGGAGGACAGTTGTATTATGTCTCTATAATCTGAAATTTTTTTCGATTACTTATTTGTAAAGATAATCTGACCGAGCACAGCCTTCACGAAACATTAACCCATTAAAGCTAAGGGTAACAACTTCTTTCTGAAGACTGGTCGACCATGCTGTTCTTCATGCCATTCTTAGCGAAAACAGGGTGTTAATCCCGCCCTCCCCCTCACCCACCCACTCATTGCTACGCACGCGGTACTAGAGGAAACAGAGAAAAGAGATTTTCTATGTTTTGCTAAGGTACTATTTTGATGTGTTCTGTACGTACGTATCTTATGCAGTTAGACAGAGAGGCTGGTGACCATGCATTTCAACAAATAACTCACTCAAGAGTCAAGACGCCACCGAGTTACCCCTCACCCATTTTTGGCTAGGCTAGAATCTTCATCATCCTCATCTTCACCTTCCCCCTATCATTAGCCGACTCAATTAGACCAGTGCCAATGAACTTGTTGACAAAACAATGCGTTGTTAAACAATATTCTTAATTTACTTGGGATTTGTGGGGGGAGGGGGAGAGAGTTATTGTCTCAGTGACCAGTTGGCATTTCATATTTTCTTGGCCAAATTGCAGGATGTTACATTTCAAGGTCATATACGCTAAAAGCGACTCCTCGTCCTTGATTAAGGGCTGACTGAGGTTAGTCCAACACCTATATTATCAATCTTGCACCATGGAATTGCAGTTACACACTGAAGTTCAATACGAACTGCCTTCTGACTTCAGAAGGGCCGTTAGGTTTTACACTCTTCAGCCGTTGATCCTAGCTTCCAGGACAGGCTATACACTGACATGGGGGTTTCCCTGCTTTTTACCGTCCCATCAACAAGTTATTTGGGGCAGTGTGGTGCAGAAGTTGATGCAAGGAGGAGGGGGGGGGGGGGGGGGAACAACCCCCACACTCAATGAACCTCCCACATTTTGCTGATGAGCGAAGCAAAATCTTTAACTAGCCGAAAACAGTCACTTCAGTGTTTAATTTTTCTAGGGCTACCCTACCCTTAGCACAAGTTGTCAAGAGAGCTATTGCAAACTGGGTATAAAATGCGTACCTATTTTCATGTCTTGTGTGTTTCATATGTTTTTGCACCAACAGTCACTGTGTGAAATAAAATTTAATTTAAAACGATTTTGATTGCATTTCAAAGGAATACCGCCAATTTTTACCTAAGAATAAAGAAAAAATGTGAATAATAATTCTAAAAAGGTCAGCAGGCATTACATCTTGAAAGTCTCTGTCTTTCAGCATTGAATTTGGACTTTTAGTATGCTTTATATTAGTGTAAAGTTTCGTTTAAAAAAAATTCTGAACTTTGGACTTAATATCAGGGACCCAAACTGAAATAAAAAATGGATCTGGTTTCGATTCCAGTTCCAACATTTTTCGGAAACGGGTTCCAATTCCAATTTTGGCTTTTGAGAATCACAGGTTCTGGTTTTGGGTTCCACTTCCAGTTCAAATTGGGGTTCCATTTCTGGTTCCGGTTCCAGTACCGGTTCTAAAGTAATTACGGTAATTATGGCAATTACGGCATCTTCAAACTGGTCTGAGTGGTCATTGAACGAAAATACATTGGCAATATGTACGAATACCAAAAAATATGGAAATAGTAGATTTTTTCAATTGTCAATAAGAACTTCGGAACTTTTCTGGAACCTTTTTGAAAACGCTGAGAACCGAAATTTCTGACAATTAAAAAAAGGATCCAATTCTGATTCCGGTTATCAAACTTTTCTTAAAAAGATTCCACTACCGATTTCGGTTCCAAAAAATTATGGGTTCTAAGCGATTCCGGTTCTGATTCCGGTTCGGGTCCCTGCTTGATATCATTGACAAATTTTCCAAATCTTTAAAAATGTTTGTGAATTTGGTTGATGTAAATACTTTAACCGGTCCATTGCTGAAAATGCAGTGGGTCTATGTTTGGAACTAAAGTAGTTCTTAAAAACTTTCATCAAAATCAATGCAAGCGTTTGGCCTTGAGCTAGTGCGCACAAAAAAACCGACAGCTAAAAGAACAGCGTACACAATCAAGTTACTTTTTTATGGTAGTTATATTGAAGATTTCGCTTGCTTCACCTTATCAGTTATCTTATTTTCAATCATAAAATTGGCAATTAATAGTAGTTTTGTCTATATATCTGCAGTTGACTCTGCCTTTGGCTGGAAACTCATTGGTGTTCTAAAACCTGGACTCAGTTAATTTTTTTAATTTCTGGGACCCTCCTATGCAAGTTTCTTTTAAAAATGTGTTAATTGCTGCGTGTCGCAAGCTTATCAAAATCTTCAATTTCCCTTTTCCAAACACAATCACTTCTTTGGTTTTTGTTTGTTTTTCTGTGTGAGTTTGTTCGTGGTCTTCTGGCAGATCTGTCGCTCCAATTCCGATAAAATTTTCAGTTCTTTGCCAGGCTCTAACTGAGAATCCCAGCAAAATCGATTAGATAGTTTTTATACTAATCATAATTCTTTAAAAAATGCATGATTCTCAAAATTTGTCGGCTGTACAGCCAAAAACTCAACACTCTGAGACAGAATTTGTTAGTTATTCGAGCCAGAAATTCCTTCCTACATTGCTTCTCAATGTTTGCTATTGCACTAGGGAAGTTTCAAGGCAGTACCTATGTCAATTTTGTAATTTTTCAGGAATAGTCTTGTTGATATTTTGGAGCTAGCAATATGCCTTAGGCCGTGCGTGTCTGAATTGGCTGTGTCATGCGGTCTCGCGTGCTCGTTCTTGACAAATGATGTCACAAATCCTGTCCGAATTGCAAAACCACCGAGACCAAGACCGCATATCAGAGCGAGTACACGAGACTCCGAAGATGCAGTCTCGCAGACTTGGTCTCGGTGTCTTGCCTGTTATCAAATGGCGGTCGGTACCGTAATTATGTCAGGTAGCAGAAGTTATCTGTACGAATACGAGACAAATGAAGTCACCGAGACCAAGGAGACAAGACCAAGACCAAATCGCGAGACTGAGACCGAACCAATTCAGACACGTCCTAAGCCTATGGTGTGGATAAATCTGTGAGCCACCCACTATGGAGATCTCATTGCCTTGCCGTCGCTGCTCTTGGCTATGCTGAGTTCATTACCACCACCCTGTCACTTACCAAGACATACGTTTCATGTCGTGGGGCCATCTAGTACAATTACCCTGACTGTTATTTGACAGAAAAACTAAGTACTAACTACCCCATTTTTTTCCCGAAGAGTCGCTACATCATTTCCCCACCAAATTTTGTGCGATGTTTAAGGAACTTAAATATATAGACTTTAAATCGATACTCTATTATAAATACGCTGATAAAAAATGCAGTAGTAACTACAGATTAAAAACCAACATTTATACCAGCTCTGGTGGAAGTAGTTTCTCGTCTGACAGACTAACAGTACAGACTAACAGACATCGAACCGTTAAACGGTCCTTTGATGTTTGCCTCTCGAAAGTTTCATGGTTGTCGAGGACGTTTGATGTCCGTTTCCAAAAAGTTTTGTATTTATCTGCTTGCAGGTAGTTGAGTTGTTCACGTCGATGAAGGAGCAGTCGTGGAAAGAGACGTCGATGGCGGCGCCATTGAATGCACGCACACAAAGTAACGCCGCGCAACTGACCACACTCTGCGCTGACATTTCCCCCAGCTCGTCACACTTCTTCGAGGTGAGACTGGTTTCAGCGCAAGCTGCACGTCCTATTGGGTCAAATTGGTTTGATGCATGTGCTGGAAAGTCAGTGAAAAATTATTTGATTTTGATTTTGATTTATAATAAAATTTTACATGCAAATGATAAATGTTTGGGACTTTTGAATTTTATTTATTTTTTGATAAATAAATTGGTGAAATGATTTTCTCCTAAATCTTTTTAGGATTTCTTTCTGGTACCTACAGTGGTTGCAAATTCAAGTCAACTGCACGTTTCTTTGTTAAATTTTTCAAACACAGAGAGTTTCAATTTGATTTGAGATGTATGTGGATGCTTTGCTTGCTTGCTCCCTCAATCAAAATACTTTTGCATGTGCTTAAAGAACTTAGTCCAATTTTATTTTTTTGTGAAATAATTCTAAAAGCTTTTCATTCAATCAAAATTTGCAAGAGAGTTTGAATTTATCAAACAATTCCCACTCTGCTTTGCTTTGCTTTTTTTGTTTTGTTCTGAATGTACCATTATACATATTGAAGCATAAACACATTGTCCAGGCCAGGAAGCATTTTTTTTATGAATATGTTCTTGAATATTTTGCTGACAGTAAGTGAACCAAAATGTCTTCCATGAATGGCTGCTTTGTTACAGAAATTACATTTTTGAAATCATAGATAAACTAGGGCTTAGCAAATGCAATTAATGTTGTTTTAAAGATGAATATAGCTGTTAATATTGGATTAAACAGTGAAGGCAGGTTATAAAAGTAGAATAATAATTTCTTTATTAATTGGCTATTGACATCTTCATTCAAAGCGATTTTAATTGCATTTCGTATGAAAACTGCAAATTTTTACTTATATAAACAAATTGAGAGAATGTCAGAAAAAAGAGAACAAGTCTACAAGTCATGGAAATCTAAAACCTTCAGGGTTGCTTTATTTCAGTATGTTTCACATATTTGCAAAATTCCATAAAAATATATTCAGAGCAACAAAGTTTAAAAAAATGAAAAATTCCACAAATTTTTACTATTTCAAAAACTATTATGCTGATTTTGCTGAAAAAATCGGGGGTCTAGGTTGAGAACAAGGTTAGGTCCTTTGAAAATGTTATCAGAATCGGAGTTGCCACAAGTTACTTTTTTGGGGGTAGTTAATTTAAAGATTTTGTTCCTCCTGCTACCTTAAGAGTCCTCATTGCATATATAATCCGCTTATCGCAGCTTAAGATAAAGCTACTCACCTTTTTATCGCAATTGCAGGAAGTTAAAAGAATCATTATCTCAGAGATGAATGCAACAAAAATGTTCAATGTATCGCGATGTCAGCATAAACACATGCAGTCAAACTTGAAAAACATATATTTTAAAGGATGAGAGGAAATTGTTACTGGTTTAAGCAGTTACCAGTATGCAATTGATGGAAGGGAGGCGAAGCTGGAAAAATGTGCACCCGAACCGGGATACGAACCCGGGACCTCCTACTTGCCGGGCAGGTGCTCTACCAACTGAGCTATTCGGTCACACATTCTCTCTGCTTCGCCGGGTGGGACAAGGGGTATCTCCGGGGAGATGAGAGGCCGAGCGACCCGTACATGTACGGGTCGCTTGCACTTGCACTTATATTGGGTTCCACTTGCACTTATAACTTTTCATCAAAGCTATTGCAATCTGCTTTGAGAAATATTAATATAATTCCCTTCTAGAAACTTCTTTACCAAAAAAGGATCGCTGTTAAATGTTTATAGCTCTAATCCATGGCCAAGAAAAAATTGAAAAAGTAAATTAACTACAGAATGTACATTTTGTTTCAACAAATAATTGACAAAAAGCTTATTATGTTTTTTCAAATGGCCAATTTTAATAACTAGTGCTTCGCGAACGCAATTTGTGTTGCGTTGAAGATGAGCGTAGCGGTTTGTATTTAGCGCATTAAAATATTGAGGCAAAAAGCCTGTGAAAATCATGGAGCGGCAAGCCGGACCATTGCTTTCTCAAAAATTTTGATCACTTGAAAATGTAAACAATTCTGACCTTTCTTTGTTTCTGTCCGAGCTGTCGGGTAGCGGAAATATGCTCATTTTGAGATCATTGAGTAATGTGCACGTAAATACATAGATGTTACTCATGCCCAAGGGTTTTTACTAAGTTGGAGAAATATTTCTGCCGCGGACTTTCTTTCAAAAACTTGCATGCAAGAAATTGACAAAATTTCTAATATATGTCAAATCTTGAAGTCAACTTCAAGTCAAAAGATCTGGTGTGATGTTTCAATTTGGTTTCGATGGTTTCTAAAGACAACAATCGAAATTGTGAAAATTTTGAAACAATACACACTTTTAAATAAATTTCCGTACTTTGCCAAACTTTCTCAATTGCCGAATATTGCTATATTTTCTGCTTTGAAGGGAAGAGGTATGGAGGATTTTCTTGAAAAACGCAGGGGGTCTAAGTTGAGAACAAAAGTAGACACCCTGAAAATTCCATTCCAATCGACGCAGGCGTTTGGCCTGTAGAGCGCGCACAAACACACATACAAACAAACAAAAAAACACACACAAGTGCTTTTTTTAGCAGTAGTGAAATTGATGATTTCGCTTCGCTCATCAAAAATATGTTGAAAAATATTTGATATCTTATATAATATATACATTTTCATTATTATTGGTTCAAACAAACATCGAAAATATGAGCCATGATGTGAAATTCATGAAGAGTTAAGCATCAATACTATAAATGTGCATTATTTTGAAAATATTATCTCAAACATTGAAAATATTAGCCATGATGTGAAATTCATGAAGAGTTAAGCATCAATACTATAAATATGCATTATTTTGAAAATATTTTCTCTTCCTTGTCGTTACATTGTTTTTGCATTGTGAACTCCAGGTTAAAGCTTAGCAGCAAGGACCAAGCTCTTGTAACGTCTTTCCAAATCAGAGTTTTGTTTCAGCAAATCCAAGGTGTTCTTCTTCAAAGTCTTGTTTTCATCTTTCAGATGCTTGATAGTCTTCCTCATCAACTGGGACATGCCCACCAACCTTTTCGCATATTGGTCCCACCGGCAGGCATCTGTCTGCAGTTTCCACTTTCGAAATTCATAGTCATCGATGATGCATTGTAGGTCCTCAACCTCCTCACGAAGATTGTAGACTGTTTCACGCAGTGCAGCTGTGTTGATATCCTTCGCCCTGAGGATCCTTTTGTAAAACTTGTTCTCTTTGCGCATTCTACGGAGCTCCTTCTTCATGTTCTTCACAAGGAGGCTGGAGTGTCCTTCACCAGGCTGCAATGTGCTGATCCCTACCTCCTGATTACTCTTAGGAGTAACTGGAGATATGCACAAATTTGCATCGTCCAAGTTTGCCATTGTCACTTTCAGTCCTTAGAATAGATTGTATATGTAAATTAAATCTATTGCTTTTTTTCAAAACAATAAATTTCTTCGAAAATTAAAGAACACAAAAATTCTGCTTGCTGTCAACCTTGGCTGTCAAGAATTTTGTCTGTTGATTTAACTGCGACTGGATCGTTTTCGTAACCATGACCACCGACTGGCACTGTTTCCTAGATCATTCATCTAAGCACCTTGAATTTTGAAAATTTATATTTTATGTGGTTCTATCGGTTGGTCTTCATATCCATGGTAACGCCGATTTCTGAAACTAATTATGTGTGAAAAAGTGCGTGCATTTGGAAGAAAAGGTCTAATTTAAGATGAAAGCTTTTTTTTATTGTACGGAAAACATAGTTTTTGTCTTTTTTAACAGTAAGACTTCACTTCCAATGAAGAGAAATTGGTAAAATGCACCAAAAGCGTCATTTCAAAGTATGACGTCAACATTCAAATGCTATTATCTCACAAGTTAGTTTGTTGACCCCAGTATTTCTTCAGTCCAGAGCATTCAGCAGAAAATCATCTTTCAAGTACACAGAAATTTGTTAAAATGACAAGTGTATATCATATAGACTTCCTGGTTTAAGTGCTGGTTTTGAAGCGATTTCCTATGCCGCCCATGTTAAATTTCGAGTTTTTAAACCCTCGTATCTTTCGTACCAGGTCGGTGATCCCCAAAATATTTTTATACCGTTGGATGCGACGTAACTTTTTCTGTATGTCTCAACAGTTTGGTGCATATAAAAAGTATAGAGGGTTTTGGAAGAACTGCTTTGAATTGTGTACATTTTCTACCCTTCAAGCAGGTGCCTTCTGAAATCAGTAGGTATACTTAAATCGGGCTTTGTGGCTTTCTGTTATGTTGAAGGTGTTTTTTTCAACCTAATTTCATATTTATATAATATCTTTCTAATACTACACCCTAGGCTCAAAAAAAAAGTACAGTTGCTTTGAAAAGTTTCCAAATAAAACTTCATGTCCCCTGCTGAATCTGAATTACCCATTAGAGAGATTTAAGTGGATTGTATTATCCTTTTGACAAATTGGCACAAATGGATTTAAAGTGAAGCTTTTGCCATTGCCAAATGCCCAATCTAATTCCCATTTACCTAAGCAAACAGCATCTTGCCACATACTAACGGAACTTATTTACTTTTCCAGGTGTTCTACATTGGCAAGATCAAAGTCTCGCACAAGAAGGTGCCTGAATCATTCATTGATGATGCTCTCGAAAAGTTTAAGACGCATGAACTTGAGAAAGAGAAACAAAAGAACATAAACCCACCACCTGTTGGTATGATTGGAAAAAGCACTTCAAGTTATACACTTAGTGGCAGTAATTCCAATGGTTCTATCTCGAGCAATGCCAACGCTAACACAGTCATATCCAAGAGTCAATCGAACAACTCGATATCCAACAGTAGTCTGGCCAAGAGCCAGTCTAACAGCGCGATCAACGCAGGAGTCACGGCGACTGCGGCTGCAGCGGGGACTGTATGGCCTCCTGCAGAGACTGGAGAGAATGGAGAAGTTAAGCCAGAGATTGTTGACAGTATTCAAGGGGCACCTGGTGTGGTATTATCGCTACGAAGAGCCTCGCAGGTAATGTGCAATGTAATGTTTACTTCTGTAACTTTCAATTTCTTTCCCAGCAGGGAAAGTTTTTAGATATTTATTTTTTACATTTAGATAATTTGCTCCTGCTAATATGCTATTAGTCTGCAATTTTTTGGCATCATCTTTTTTTTTGGCATTTTGCCCTTGTTTGGGTACCTACATGTCATTAACTCAACTAAATACTAAATTTCCGTTCCTTGGTTGGTACAAAATTTCATAAATAAGCATACCAAACATCTGAAATTATTTCTTGACATTTTTCTCGAAATTTCTTGATAAAAAATTTGCATTTTAGGAAATTTTGTGGTTTAACGTTTCTTCCAACATAGATTCACTACTCTGGGCACTGAATACAACCCCCTCGAAATTAGGATCTGTCCGCAGAAAGGTTTGTTTGAAAAGAGCACAGCTATGGACAGGGTACCGACCATGTGGACATGCTACTGGATGACATTTGCTTGGAGGGTTCCAGTCATCTCTTTTAATAAACCAGCTTTATTATCAGCCTGCTTTGCAAAGCTCACGGATTAACCCTCTGCTAGTTTGATAAGCAATGTCACACTCCCTCGCTGATCTAAAACACTTAATTTTTAAGTTAGAAGAAAAAATAAATCCTTGCTTCTGGTCTTTTTGACAAACATTTCTGCGTCATCACTATTTTAATATTTACTAAAAATTAAGTTTCTTTACGGTGGTTACCTCTTCCAGTCTGGTCGGAGATAAACAAGATAAGAAAAGCAATTTTAAAAATAAAATAAAATTTCATTGTGAAAACCAAAAAATTGGTCCAATAAATGAGTTAATTGTACAAAGAAGACTTATCAACTATTAACATTTTCCTTTTAACTTAAAATAGGGTATTTTGGGTTGCTTGGGGTACATTTTAATTTTCATTTAAGTCAATTCTCTTTTCACGGAGAAAGGCAAATGCTAAAAAAATAAAAACTGGTTTTTAAAAACGTGTTTTGGAACCCTAAAACAAAGAGTTCCTCTATGTGCACGCCCGTGTGATCGGTACCTAGTCTACCTATGCTCTTTTTAAACAAACCTTTCTGAGCACTCGGCCAAATTTCGAAGCGATTATTTTCAATTTCCAGAAGTGTGCCTTCCCTTCTCTCAATTTTTACAAAAACCTCCCTTTTTTAATTGAATTTTTCAACACCCAACAAGTTTTCTACAGATCTTTTGCTTGTGTTGCACAGGACCTGGCCGAAGTGAGCTTGTCACCAATGCGAGAGCGTGCCATGTCCACTGGTAGCAGTGGCTCGGTTCCGTCTTTATCCGACCATAACCGCACCATGTTGTTCCTCGTTGGGCGAACAGACGTGAGGCTGATCAGTCCTGACCGCAAGCAAGTGCTGCTGCACAAGAGCCTACGCGATATTGCCAAGTGCATACAGGTAGGCACACATAATTGCTTGATCGAAATGGTCAGGCAATAGTTAGGTTTGGGTTGGGATTCTCATGAAGTTATCTAAATCTTGTGCTGCAGAAAGTTTCCTTCTTGAGTACCCACATAATAATTACCATATTTATTTTTGTGGTTTATGACTTTTAATTTTTTTAAGCAAAGAACAGCGCTGTTGATTTCAAATTTAGCAAGACACTGGCCCATTCTTAAATTAAAAGTAAAACCTTGTGCATTTGTAATTCCTACTAAATTATTTAACTTTGAGTCCAACTTTTAATTTGCGGTACTTTCACTTATACCTGCATTCATTTGCCCTGTTATTTTGGATAGAAGTTACAAATTTAGAAGATATAAAAGTTATTGAAATAACCAATCAAAGAAACACGTCTAACCGCGACATTCCATCACCAACTCAACTAGTCAACACCAGATACATGCGCTGGTGAAATTGTCTAAAGTTATTTACAAATGCCTATATGCCTCTGAAAACTAAATGCCATGTTGGAGATTCAAGCCTTCATTTGCGTTGTCCCAGGGCGTACGACATGCTGAACACTTCGGCTTCCTTTGCCGCGAGCCGGCAGATGGGTTCGTGGGGTTCGTGTTCCGTTGCCAGTCTGCGGGTTTCGCCGACGATGTGGTTGCTGCAGTGAGCCAAGCCTTCAACTCCAGTGCCCGGGAACCTGTCACCAGCTGCGAACATTGTCCCATGATGTGGTACCATCGACTTTGTGCTGAGATCGAAGGTCAGTGTGCATGATGAATCGCACTTCACCTGTCAGGGGTTCTCTAGCAAGTACCTACAGAGAGGTAAAATTATTGATGAGTTGTCGATCATTATTGGTAGGTTGGAAAGAGATTGAGAAAATTACACTACTCGGGGTTAATTATAGAAAAGTATTGTAAATTTAAGGTAGGTGAGCTGTTGTCGTAAATTCAGCACTAAGACAGCGCTATTATGGACTTTGTTGGGAATTATTATGTCCGAATTATGGAAACGATTTGGCATTTATCGTAGCAGTGTCGTGAGTTTCAATTCAAGGTCTGGCCAAATGAGACAAATGTCTTGACAGATAAGTTGCTGCATTCTCAGGTTACCTAGAGTTTTTCATTTAGGGAACGCACTTTTAAAAGTATGTCACGCTTGAGGGGGTGGTTGGGGGGTTGCCAAATGTGACAGTTTGTGATAGGGTGTGGGGGGGGGGGGGAAGGGTGTACAGACATTTGTGACGGCACACTTTGTTGTAGATAAAAGCAAAATTTTTAGAAGCAAAAATTTAAAAAATTTAAAATGAATTGTTGCTACGTCCAAAAAAAAAACTTGCTGTCCACTTTAGATTTGCGTAGCATTTCTTAGTCAAGTTTGTATGCAGTTCCAAAGCTGAATTCCATTTTAGAAAATGGGTTTGGGGGGGAAGAGTCATAGATTGTGACATACTTTTAGCGGGGGTAGTTGCCAATGTGTGACAGTTTGTGATAGGGGGGAGGGGAAGGGGTGTCAAAAAGTGGCCTAAAAAGTGTGACATACTTTAAGTGCGCTCCCTTAGACATGGGTAGCGTTTAATAAATTATTTTCATTGATTATTTCATTGATTTTTTTTTTATTGATTATTTTAGTAACTAACTAATTTTAGACTAACTGTGTTCTGACCCGTGACGTCGTTGGTTGTGAAGGCAAGCCAGATGGGCGCACGCAAGCAGTGCTTTGCCGCCGTGTGGAGTTGTTGCCCGAGGACGAGCAAGCCATGATCTGCGGCCGGCTGGCAGGGGCCGAGCCCACTTCTGTGCGCGAGCAGAACGAGCTCCTCATGAGTCTGCTGCGGCTCCACTGCGAGCAAAAGCAAGCACGTCACTCTCACGACACTGCCGAAAGCAGGTATGCAGCGTCATCGCAGTTTTTATTGCCGGACTGGGTTAAACTGCTTCTCTTAGGGGTGATTCTGTGGTTGGTGGCTAATGATGTTTTGGTTTTGCGATTGATGGGGAAGGGCTGGGACTCAGTTGGTGAGAGTCCTTTAATTGGCTGGTGGTTTATCGAGAACAATTTTTTTTGTGAAATTATTCCAGCTTTTATCTGGAATGGTTACTGGGCGTTTCAAATATCAGCTTCAGTTTATATCTGCTAGGAAAATAAATTAACCTAGAATTCCACACAACCACTTTCATAGAAAGCTTGCTTAGCTCAGGGGTCAGTTATGCAGGAAAAAAATCTGTATATTTGTTAAGGTGCCTGAACCGCAACACGAAATATTTTACATGGAACCAGATTCGAACCATTATATTTATAAATAATTTTCCAAGAATGGGAATCGGAACAGACACTGTTATTTGGACTGAAACATATAGATTTCTTTGCGGTTCCATAAAGGTTCCAAAAGGTTCCAAAGAACCACGTAGATATCCCTAGGTATCCCTTCAAGTTTGCCCGTCAAACTTTGTGCCTCTGATGGCCAGTAGCACCAATGTCCTAATCAGAGATTACCTCCTTGATCGTTGATTATAATTTGGTATGGTGTTTTACCATTGAAATCGTCAAATTAAATTCAGACCATTGGAGTGAGTGCTTACTCGGGTCACTTCCAGCTCAAATTTTACCTCCTACTGGATACCAACTTGTGGCCGCACCTTTTGTCTGATCGTAAAGAAACCCATGTTTACGGAATCCTCACACTTTTGGCAACAAATTGTGAGTTTGCAAATCTCAAAAAATATTCACTCGTCTAGTATTTTCAAGCGTTGTAAAACAACCCTGTCACGTCGAAATATTGAGTGAATCCTCGGGCCGCTTCCCGCGCAGAATTTACCTCCTACTGGATACTAACTTCTGGCCACACCGTCTGTCCGATTGCAACGAAACTAGGGTCAACGGAATCCTCACACTTTAAGCAACAAATTGTGTGATTTATAATCACGAAATACCAATAGAAAGTTAAAATAAAGCTTCATGAAATAATCACCAAGAACCGCACCAATAGCCTTAATCAAATAATGTTTTATTATATTAATTAAAATAATCATAAATTAAATATAAATTAAATTTGAGGTGAAGTACCATTGAATTTGACGATTTCAATGGTAAAACACCATGCTGGATTATAATCAACGATCAAGGAGGTAATCTCTGATTAGGACGTTAGTTCAACTGGCCATGAACTACCTGTTTGCTTAAACCACTGGTTGCTAGGGGAACTAAAATGTGTTCAAAACTGAGAGATAGTTACAGTGTTTTCATTCTTGTTTTCGTAGGTCTGAGTTCCTGAATCAATATTTGGGAGGAAGTGGAACAATTTTCATGAAAGCCAAACGTTCGTTAACGTCCAGTTTTGATCAACTACTCAAGCGTAAAGGATCACGAGATGATTTTGGTCCGATCAAAGAACTTAGCCTGCCAGGGAATTCGACGTTTGGCAAAGAACAAAACGCTTCTGGCTCGATGGGTGACGTGAGCGACCCACCTCTACAGACTTCGGCTCGAACGCGGAAACGTTCGTCCACTCTGGGATCACTTGACGGGGAAAACATAAAGCGCGAGTTCAGTCGTCAGTATGCCTCACACCCTGCGAACGGGACGATGAACTCTCTTGGCAATTGCGGAAGCAACACCAGCCTCGGCAAGGAGAAACCTACACCAATGATGGACATGTGAGTCGCTGCTTGACTGGTGTTTGCAACAAAGAAAGTTTCTGTTTTACTGTGCATTGCTTGTCTTTGGCTACTAAAAGTGACACACTTATCAGTTATCTTATCACTAACTCACAAATTTTGTTGCGTAGCATTCATACCGCAATAAAATGATTTGCCTTTGTTTTGCACGAGTCTTTGGGCTGATTTTTTGGTTATTTGCTAAAGTACTAACAGTAACAATCCATTTCAATGGCATCCTTTTTCAATAATCTCTTCTATGTAGGTACTCATGTGTACTGTAACTGAACTGACCTATGGCAATAGGTACTCTTGGTAATAGGTCAATAATTGCAATTGCGCTACGCCATACTCATTGCCTGGTCTTTTGCAGTGTCCTACCTTTCTAGTCATACCACCCAAATATCTCACCGGTATTGCACAGTGCTTTTGCTGTATGCGCCAATGTGGCCTTAAAGTCCATAGACAAGGAAAAACATCAACTGGACTTTTTTTGGTTCAGTGAGGCATATTTTTTTCCCAGAAAAAATTTTGCTTTCATTATTTGGTTGTTTTTGCTATCATTTGCATGCAAGTCTAAGATATATTACCAATGCTAAATTTTGATATAAAACTTGTACTTGGGTATTTGTTATAAAAATTGTGTATATAAGAACCAAAGCCATATATAGATTAAGTATTGTAGCCAAAACTTCATAGTGACCTAGAAGTTTATTATTTAAAAAATATGATATGTTAGCAGCTAACAATGTATGGTTACATAATTTTTAGGGATATGCTATAAAAATCGGTACCTATTCAATAACTCAATAACGTTAAGACATTTGATTTCAGCTTTCGGTTATGATTTCAATTTCTAAATGATTCTAATAAGGGCTTGTTTGATAAGCAAACCTGTCCTCTCCTGTCGCAATTTGTCCTCCTGATTCCGTTTGATAATTGCGTTTAATTGCGCAATATGTCGCGTTTGATCATTCCGAACAAATGGAATCAAAGAGCTCTCAAATCTCTTGGCCGAAATCCGTGAAGACAGATCAACCAGAGTTGATAGGTTAAAAGTTGCTGAGAGTGAACATTATCGGAGTTTTGTTTGATTAATGCCAGAGAAATTGCGCTCGCCGATCGATCTGTCATGTGACTGGAATTTAAATTGATCAAACACTCCCGTTATTTTTGCAGTTTTTTATTTTTTTCGATTCACAGTGGGAATCAGTGGTGTCATCTTGCCGACTGAAGCTAGACCTAGGAGAGAAAAAGGAGGCAAAAGTACAAAATCGTAATTCTTTTCTTAGGGAAAATTCTAGACGTGACAATATTCGAAAAAGGCCAATGTCAACACTATAATCTCAATGTCGTTGTCCCTCCCTAATTATTTTCCTTGTGTTGCATACAGCACAGTGCATACCTTCATCACATTTTGTTTCAAATTGGCTAAGGATGCAAGCCATGCCTAGGTCTCTACGATGTAATGTTGCTGGGCAATTGCGTTGACTGATTAGAGTGCGTTTGCGGGAAGGGGGCAAGCAGGCGAAGATTCCATCGAACAACCTGGTTTTCCCCTCCCCCTAAGTTGACCTGGCCAAGGTACCATGTAGTATGTACCAATAATACTTACCAACCTGAGAAAACAATTGGGTACCGGTTATCAATAACAGGTCGTTTAGGCATGGACGTATTATATTCTAATTATGTCACCGGCTATCCATTCGCATGTCAGTCCTGGAGTCACCTATGAACCGTCAGGCTTTTGGCTGCATGCTGGGAAAATAGCTTTTTCCGTTTGGACGGGGTTATAAACTTGTGTTCGGCAGATTCATGAAGGTGGGCAACCAGGCCAAGATTGCATCTAACGAACCGGCTTCAAGCGATAACTCACGGCAGAGTGGCTCATGGAGGCAAGCCATCTACAACCGAGTCGTCACGCCAACCAAGAACGGTGAGCAGCAATTTCGTAGATCCATTATAAAGTGTTCAGACTTCCGAGGTATAAAAATTATTATCTATTTATGTAAATTATGTATAATTATGTAAAATACCACCAGTTTGGCCATACTTTACTAGCCTGACAGGGCTTAAAAATCAGCCACTTTTTCTGTTTTTTTGATAGCAGTACCACACTGTGTTAAAAGTTCCTGGTAATTTGGTAATTTTGACAAAACATTGGATTGCTTACTAGTGATATCTATTTCTTAATCAAATAAAATAACATTGGTTTAATAAGAGCAATGTTGCACAAACAGGGCCTAGTTACCAGTAATCTCTTATCACATTCATGTTGTGTACAAACTCTTTCCTGTTCCTGCCGTTGAGTAGTTGATTCTTGGATGGGGCTGATAACCTACGTTTATGTTCCCATTGGCAGAGGTGGTCACTGGACCGGTGATCAAACGGGACAAGAAGGAACTTCGCAGCCTTTGGAAGAAGGCAATCAACCAACAACTAATTCTCATTCGCATGGAAAAGGAAAACGCACGACTTACTGGTAAATATTTAACTTATTTCTTTCTGCCATGTCCAGTATTTTGTGTGTCTTTACTGGTAAAAATCCATTTCATTTCATCTTAAGACGGAGAGAGTTTTGCAAGGAAAAAGGAGTCTGCAACTGTTCCCAGTAGCCAAGAGTTTCAAAATATCTCTTATAGAGCCACATTTTGGGATGAGATACAGTAAGTTTTGAATCACATATCATGTCTACCAGCAGTGGGTACATGCACAAAATAATTCCCGCTCCCGCCCCCGCCCCCCCCCCCCCTCTCTCTTTCCCTCTCTCTCTCTCTCTCTCTCTCTCTCTCACTCTCTCACTCTCACTCTCTCTCTCTCTCTCTCTCTCTCTCTTTACAAAACAAAATTTAGTGGAAGAGTAGCTTTTGACTTAAATCTGGCAGCAGTGATGCAATTTCTTTTCCACTGCCCACTATAAAATTAATTTGCAGTTTAACAGTTAAATATAAAATGAGTAACATATCCACTGATTTATTTGCACAAGTTTTGTTTGGCAATTACAAAATATACATTTCACCAAGATTTATAATTGGACAGATAATCCAAAGAGAATAAGGGTCTTGTCTAACAATTGAAGTATTGATGACTGATGGCCATGATGCATCGTGCGTTCAGCTCGGCAAGAGGAGGCGACAGTGAAGCGCATCAAGCTGGAGTACGACGAGATCAGCTCGTGCATGCGCCAAGTTTCGGAAGTGTGGGAGCTGCTCATCTCACGAGAGTCGCGTGTCAGCGCCAAGTGCGACACCACCATGTTGCTGCAGGCCATCAAACAAGGTGAGTGTGCTTGTTACCATATTCTTCACTGGGGGACTGCTCTTAGATAATGTCTAGCATGCTAACAGTGTGATCTTTCTTTTTTTCTTAAAGTAAATTTAGATCCTGATGGTTCTACTCTTCTCACCATCATAACAAGATCATTCCTTTTTAACTAGCGCTTTGCAAACTTGTTGTTAAGTTGTAGGATGAGGCGGATGAACCGTTTTCAATATCGCAATTAGATTGGAAGCTAGTTGCTACTTGCTATGTTTTCAATATAAGTTGGAGAACATTTGTGCTTGTGTACTAGCTCAAAATAGGTCTAAATATTCACGGAAAAAAAAATTCTTTCAAATCTTCCGACATGTAGAAGATCATTTCCCCGCCAGAACCTGATACCATGATCTTTAACAATGTTTCTTTGACACATCACAAAAAGGGTGGCTACTGGGAATTGTTTTCCCCTGATAATCTCTTACCGCATGATTTTCAGGTGTGCCGAGGTCGAAGAGAGGGGACGTCTGGCAGTTTTTGGCGGAGCAGCATTGTCTCAAGCTTGGCCCTATTGACGTCGCTAACTTTCCTAGCTATGCCACTCCATACGAGTCCCTTTTGAAGGTAAAGTACAAGGACAATATATAATTTGTAGCTGCATATCCTTCCTATCTCATAATAGGCAGACAAAGTCTGTCTAATTGTTACAAAAAATTTGGCACCACAATGGAGCAGATAAAATGGTAGAGACTTATAATTTTATTCAGAACAGTAACTTTCTGTATCTAGGAGCAAAAAGCAGAGGTGGAAATTCTATCCTCAAGACGTATCCTCTTTTCAGAGGCCGAGTATAGCCTAGAATCTCAAATGGCCTGATCCCGTAAAAAAATTGGTTGAGTACTTATTGGACTCACATTCTGAATGCACTTCTTCTATTTTGTTGTATCATGATTTATAAGAAATGGAACAATTGTTCCAATTCTTATAAATCATAAATAAATCAATCTCATAAATTAAAGATGTAAGAGCACTGGCAGCTAAAGAGGTCCTTATTTGTCAAGGTAGAGCAAAGAGTGGTATGACTCAGAAGCATTTTGTTGACTTCACTGTCAAACCCAGCATGCAAAACCTATTTTTGGCAGCTGGGGTGAATGTAACAAGCACCTTGGCAATGACAGAAATAGAAAAAGAAAAGCACATTTTAGGAGGAACATTGTTCTATTTTCAAACATTTACAAGGCCACTGCCTATACGCATTTGTTAACTTTGTCACTCATGCTCTCAATTTTTGCTGGCACTTCTAGAATTAAACAATTTATGTTGTTTTTGAGGAATAGCATATAAACTTAATTAATGTTTTTTTTTTTATGTTTTTTCCTTTGAATCATATTTATTTTACTGTGACATACTGTTTTTGCTCTGTTTTTACTGAATTGGAGAAGGTAGATTTGGCATTGTGTCATATAGCTGGCTGGAGATACTCATTAGTTATGTTAGTTTGTGTAGTCAAGAAACTTGACGAAACTAGATTTGGTTTTGAGCATGACGTCACAGGTTTAGTTTCGGTACTAGGTGCAAACCAACAGTGTAATGGCGGCGAATGACGGACATTTTAAAATGCTCTTCTGACCAAATCAGAAATTGAAATTCAATGTATTTTTTCCCATTTGACTGAGTCTGATTCGTCTGATGAGAATTATATGTACATTAACCGGTCGAGCTACTACTCAAGGGTTGTACTCAACACGGTAGTTACCTACCGCATTGCAGCGAAAAGAGTTTATTACTCACTTTAGAGTTTCACGGCTCATAAAGCAAGATTTTTCTGCAATGCTTGAAGAATCAGACATCTATCAAACACTAATATCATAATGGCCATCATGATATGTCATCGCTTTCCTTTATCATAATCATAATCGGCACCCTTTAGAGTAGTTACACAAATCAGTTACGTCTCTGGAGCCGTATCTAAAAATCTAGTTCACAACTAGTTCACAACCAAAACTGCGGGACAAACGAACACTTCGGAACCATTACCAGGTAGCCATGTTGGGACAAACGAACGCCACGAAACTAGTTTTCTAGTTTCGTAACTGGTTTTGTGTGGACAGACGAACATAACTATTAGGTATGTGGCTCCAACACTAGTTTTTACAGATGTTAAGCTAGTTCCTCTGACTCACTTTAGGAAAACACCCATAAGAAAAAAATCCAAGTTGTGGTGGTTTATGGAAATGTCCAATGAGTAAGAGATTAGAGTGTTACGAGTTCTTTGAACTTTTTCACAGTAAACTTCTCCATTCAAATGATAAAAGTGTGTCTTTTTTCGAATTCCAAGTTCTCAATAATACCAATCGATTCCTCTTAGAAAACCGATCAGTACCTACTCTGCTTGAATCGCATCTCTAGATCGAATAGGAGACGCGCAAAAGGGATTCATTAATTTTCAAAACAATCTCGGCTGCTAAGCCTCTTGCAAGTTTACAAGCATTTATGTGCCAGCAGATTAAGTCATTTGCGATAAGAGTCGAGCGCAGAGTGTAAGGCCTCGAGACGTATTCTAGACTGAGGTATCGTATGCCAGCTAGGGATGGCATTTCACGGGTTAACACTAGATCAAATGGATAGCCCAAACTACTATCAGCAGATAATTGAAAATTGGTACACTCACTAAACGGAGCATTTGATATTTGCTGGACTGTTCGAAATTCTCCGGTGATGTGTCTAAGATGTGTATTTTGTGGGGGGAAATGCAGAGGGTGACAAAAATAATTCAAGGAACCAGCTCTTAGCTGGAAATGAAATTTATTTTATCCAGCAACATAGAGTAAGGTGCCAGCTAGGTGGTGTAGAATTTTGGTATCGGTATCTATTGCCGATAACCGTATCTAAATGATCTTAAAAAATAGATTTAATTGCTCTTATCTGAGGGGGTGTTTGTTTTTTGTTATTTTTTTTAAAACATTGTTCTTAAATACGATGTTACCTTTCAGGTTTCATAGCCAAAGAATCTGCTTTTCCCGTAAAACGTTAGTTGTAAGTTCAATGGGCGATGAATTTAACGGCCAAGTGTGCCTTCAGAACATACTTGAAATTTGTAATGAACCTGAATCAGAATCAGAAACACAAATCAAGTCGTAGGTGCCTACAGAGCAAAATTTGCATATTGCTCCCACATTTGAGCCCATAGGACCTTTGACCCTGCTCCACACATATTAAGGCCAGCGTCCGGGAAAACGTTCCCGCTGCCTAGCTTCTAAAAATGGGCATCAAGATTTCTTTATCATCTGTCAGCTTCCGTCAGCAGTTTTCGATATGACCAATGAAAAAACAAAAATCCTTCTGAATTGTAGGTAAAAAAACCATAGGGAACAAGGTGCTTTTTAAATAACTAAAAAATACTGGAGTTTATGGTAAATGTGTACTTGAACTTGACGAGCAACCCCTTATTTTGGACCACGAGGAAGACGCAGGGTTAAAGCCTTTCGTCAGCACCCTAAGAGTCAGCACACACTGTACTTCTTACAAGCTTTTGAGCTCAAGGGCTGGAGCCTGTTGAAATAAAACACTGTGTTATTGGTACCGACGTTTAGTAAGCTTACAACTTGTAATTCTCTAGCATCACTTTTCTCTTGTAACACACCCAACAAAATGAGTGATTGTGAGAATGGTAACTTAATGCCTTCATCTCTTTGGTTTCTGCAGCAACTGACATCACATCAACACGGCATTCTGATCGATCTGGGCCGCACATTTCCTCAGCACGCATACTTCAGTTCTCCTCTCGGTCCTGGACAGCTGGCGTTGTTCAACCTCCTGAAAGCATATTCTCTCCTCGATCCCGAAGTTGGATACTGCCAAGGCCTCAGCTTTGTGGCTGGAGTCCTGCTGCTTCATGTGAGAATAGATTTCCTACCATTTTAGAACTTATTACCTTATGCTGCAACTGATCAATTGATTCATTGGCCATACAAATGTCAATTACAGAATTTGAATTTAAATAAAAAACATCCAAAAATATGGGGGGTACGAACAATGAGTTTGCATAGAAGTAGTGTAATTACCCGGAAACTATATCATGCAGCTATTTACCGTACATGTGTGCAAATTAATTTTTATAAATTCAGTTCTGAGGAATGTTCTTATGAAGGGTGATAACTGATAAGTATCAGACAATAGCTGGGGTCATTAGGTTAAAGAGTTTGCTATAGGGGGATGAATTTAATGAGGAACACAGTGTATATTTTACAAGAAATACTTGACAGTAAACTGATCGATGGTTTGTATTGTGCTTTTAGATGGCCGAGGCTCAGGCGTTTTTCTTGCTCCGTCACTTAATGTTCCGGCGAGGACTTCGCAGGCAGTATTTACCTGACATGGGAGCTCTGCAGGTACTGTGCCACTCACATAACTGAATTTGTTGCAAGTGAATGTTGCCTTGGTTCAAATTCACAAGTGGCTCTTTGTATAATGCTCAAAATAGTTATTTTTTTATGGGAAGCCACAATTCCTCCAAAGGTGATCAAGGCTTAAAGGACCATTTACCTCTTGGAATTAACTTTTTTCATCGATTAGGAAGCTTTAGCAATGGCCTATGGAAAGTTAAAAAAACTTCTATAGTCCACGGCCATCCGTACGGAAGTTCCCAAGTCCGCATTTTTCGGCCTGGGTGCTTCTTCCCTAAGGATTAACCCGCAGATAATATTAAAATAATTTTTCATACTCCCTCATCCGTCCTCTATGTTGAAATAATTTGGCTCTTTGATAAGATCATCCGTTAAGCCACGGTAAGCGAATTTCCGCGAGTATGTAATTAGCATGTTGCATTTTTTTTGTGCAGTGCTGCTCCAAGCAAGTCGCGCCGAGCAGTAGCGGCAGTGACAGCGCTCGTACAGGAGATTCGAAGGGAGGGGATAGTTAATTTACAAAGAGAATCGTACTTCTCTCGCAGATCGCGCCACACGAATAGCTAGAAATCTTAGATATTTAATTACAATCCATATTTTCAGAAAATTATTTTAAATATGTCAACTTCTAATCATATTACAGTTACGAATATTTGGTAAAAATTAATTTCAAGATGTAAACGGTACTTTAACTAGAAGGTCTAGTTGTCTGGAAGGAGATAGCAGTGCCTTTTTAGTGGTGGAACTATCTTAGCATTTGTTCAGGGAAAACCAGGATAGCTGCGGTCATCAGGATCAAACCTGTTACGAGGATGATACATTTTTTTAAACCTTGGCCCTGGCAGTCACCAAACTCCTACCTCATCTGAAGGTTGCAAAAGATGTAGTTTCAGGCCGAAGTAGTCTAGATGATTGGCAAGAAACTACGTCCAGATCTGCAAAAGCCAGCTGTGCATTGTACTAATGGAATAAAATAATGAAGTGCATCCCTAACAGGATCATTTGTGGACCAGAAATACAATGTATAGATTATAATTATGTTTGCAACAGCAAGGAACCACAGCTAAAGTCACTTAAAAGTAACAACTTTGTCAGAGGTTTCAGAGAGGTGAGGGGTGCCTGGAAGGGAAGAGAGAGAGTAATAAATGTCCGTGATCATTTGACAGATGGTTTATCTATCCCATTATTTTGTTTGGGCAACCACAATCTAGATAGGATCGAACTTTGGGCGAATGCAAAGATCCTTGCTATGCCACTGTTATTAGTTGAGCTCCCCAGTAACAGGCGGGGTACGATTGTGCAGGTGCAGTTGTACCAACTGTCCCGACTGCTGCACGATCAGCTTCCTGAGGTGGTGGCTCACTTTAACAGCCACGACGTAGCACCAACGCTTTACGCTGCGCCTTGGCTCCTCACGATCTTCGCGTCCCAGTTTCCGCTTGGTTTCGTCACGAGAGTTTTCGGTCAGCAAACAAATATTCATATTTGCTTGAGCAAAAGAGAAGTACCTACGATAGTTGCTGTGCTGGATGTGGTTGTCGGTTTTTGAATGGCAATCATCTGCTTTTTGGACATTTGCCATCTGGTATTTTACCTCTTAGCCTCACCTCAAGGTACTGCCTAATGAATGTGTCGAACTCTCTGCTTGTTGAAGTCATTGCTTGCAAATTGGATAGAAAGTAGAAACCATTACTCTCTTGGCTAATTTCAATAATGGTTATATTTTATGGACTAATTGAAAAAGTATACTGTTGTACAACAGGATACTTTTTTCAACTAGTAATATTTTAATGCTGGTTACGGTACCACTTTTGTGATAACTGATACACATCTGTAATCAGTTAACTGGAAAAGTTACAAGCAGTGGGATCCTACAACAGTATCAATATTATTCAACACTTTTTATTTCTTAGTGCACTTGGGAAACTACAATAACTGCAGTCCTCTGCCAGCATCAGGATTACTGGCTAGACAGAGTCTCAACGTCAATTTTGAATTTTGTGTGTTTACTATTGAGAAATCTTTGCGGTTTGCTGCAACGGAGAATTAAATCAACAGTCAGAAATAAAGATACATGTCATTCTCATCAGCAATCATTGAAGAGTTTCACGTCCTGAATGGTTTTGCCGATTGCTGTAACTATAGCCAACTGTTAATTAGACTAGTGGGAACCGCTACTGGGAGCTCCCGTGCTAGATATTCAATGATGTTATCTATACTAGCAGTTGCATTACTGGAGTGGTTTTCCAACAGACTTGCTGTTCCTTTTCGGGCCCGAAGTGGTTTTCCGAGTCGCGGTCGCGCTCCTCACCGAGCACAAAGATGGGTTGCTCGCATGTGCAGGATTCGAAGACATCATGGACTACTTGAAAGTAACATTACCCGACATCAACAAGCCTCTCTTGGACCGGGTCATGAAACAGGTGGGCCTATCTCTATTATTATGTGATGCCTCTTTGGAGAAAAAGATCCTAAGATATGCCTCTTCAGCTAGTCCGTTACCCTGCCGAATTAGATCCAGAAAATCAAAGGATCTAGTTTTAGGTGTGCGTGGTGAACCGTCCATTAAAATTTTTGGAAACGTTTGGGAATTATTCTTCCCTTTTTCACTTTATTTTCATATAATATCAGGGGCTCAATAGAATGCATTTTAGAGAGCACCGTCCATTCAAAGCCAAACTGTGCATTCACGAGTCTCATCCTGAACCAAGAGCTGCAAGTATCAGCAGATAGTAAGTCAACACCTCTGTGAGTAGGGAGTAAGGAGTGTCGAAAAAAAGGGTGGGGGGGGGGGGGGGTAAACTAAATTTAATTGCTGCTTGTCCAAGGAATAAGGCATAATATTAACTTGGTCTGTTTGAAGCAAGAAGTGCAACTGTCATGTTTCAGGCATTGATCATTTTACAGTATTTTGCATCTTGTTCAGGGCTGGCAAACAAGCTCATTTAGACAATTGCAAGGAATGATGGTACCTATTTTTTTTTGTATAGATTGATATCATGTATAATGATTAATTTATTTCTGGTACCAAATTATCTCAGTCTTAACTTTGATATCCCTGTACTCTTTTAAGGATAAGATTAGCTTGTTATGTAAAAGAGAAAGTTCAAATTTTCTTGGATGGTTTGCTGATACAGGAATTGCAATGACTAAACATTGAATGAAAACACAATAAATATTGGAATTTAATTAATTGATTATTTGTAGCTACATGTGGTGTATGGGAGAGCCCACACCATATCTTAGAAACTGGCAAAGGGAATATTATTGTTCCAAAACATTGGGTAAAAATCCAGTTACCTATGTAGTACATGTATGATATCAATATCAATTTGTGCCTTTTTCGTTAAGCATATTATTATCTTACTAAACTCATGTTCACGTTAAGAACGCTAGCGGTGTTTTACTGTCAAAGAGACCCTGTTGGTAGGCAGAAGCCAGAGGTTTCAACATTCGCAGGCCGTCTCATTGTTCCGCTATAGGGTTTGCAAGTAAGAGTCTCCGGTCCTGAACCATAAAATCTATTGAATGATTGACAGCGCACTGTCGGGAGTCTGCAGAACAATACTAGCGTTCTTAACGTGAAAAAGTGTATAGTAATAATATAATGATGGATCAGCATGAAAAAAATTACATCTGAGTCGATGCAACTAAGCAAAATACATTTTCAAAAACACCTGGCAAGCTTAGAACTGAAAAATTCCTATCAAAAGTGGTAAATTTATTCCCAAGAGAAATATAATTTTTTTTAAATCCCATTTCTTTCTTTAATTACTGTTGACAAAATGCTGAAAAATGCACTGCAATGGAAGCCAGCCATTGAGTTAAATTGGCAAGTTACCAATCTCTATACACTGGCCATTAAAATACAGAGCCAAATTTAAAATACTGTCCATTATTCCTTGGATACTGATAGATCTATTGTTAGACAAAGATTAAGACAACGAAAAGCTTTCAGCAGTCATGAGTCATGATAAGAGAATAATAATTTGAAAATCAGTTAAAAAATAAAAAATGGCACACTTCAGTGCATCTAATGATGGTAGCAAAAATGTGACCTATATGATGTACACATTTATGCCATAAGAAACAAATGAAACATAAATTTTTAGGTCCTTTTTTAGGACCGCAAGTCTATCCAATCAGAGCAGAACCGTACCCTACACCTCCATTCATTTCTCAATTGTGACATTTTTATGGCATCCAAATAACCATGTGCCTAAACCATGACTAGTTTTAACAAATTTTTCAACACCTAACCGAGATCCCAAATGTAGCGAATTTAGTTGTAACTTCAAGTTGGGATCTCACCTAGAAGTTGAAAAACTTGGTAAAACCAGACCTAAGCAAATTATCATCTTACAATTTGCGTTATTATACATAATCGAAAAACATGTTGTAACTAGTATAAACATTGGTCTTCTTTGTGTGAGCAACCCACATATTCATGACACATTTATACCAGTTGAAACCAGTTGATATAAATGAGTCTGTTGTTTGAAGTTCGAAAAATGGTATGGAACGTAAAGTAAACATGTTTAAATACTGCAGGTGTTTGCAATGGATGTATCGAGACAGCTTCGCGAGTACGAAGTGGAATACCAAGTTCTCCAAGAAGAGTCTGCACGTCCAGATCCTCAACAACTCGAAATGCTCGAGTTGGAAAACTCACAACTGGTCGCACAGAACTCAATGCTCGTCCAACAATTGCAAGCTTCTAGTGGTGCAGTCAAGAAACTCGAACAGACCCGAGTGTCACAAACAGCACAAATTGCTCGGCTGGAAAGTTCCGTCCGTGGGCTCGAAGTGTCTGTGTTTGCGCTGGGGAGTTTTCTCGCTCAACTTGCGGACACGCGGCCAGACATCGAGCTGCCAGGCGACGTCCGCCGTATTGTTGGGCAGCTGGAAGTGGCGCAACGTCGGCAATCTCAGTCCAAACCGAGCCCGGGTCTTCCCCTACGTGTCATCAACGACACCCAGGACTCTTATTACGTCCCGGAGAAGACTCGATCAAATGCAGAAGCGACCGTTCGTGCATCGGATCGACGCCACCCACTGAAGACGGCACTGAGCTCTCCGAATCTGAGCCTCAAACTACAAGGGTTTTTCCAAAGCAACAAGCCGAAACGTGATGCCGAGGACGCTAGGACTGCAAAAGCTGAGAGGAGCGGGGAAACGAAAGAAGGAAATGACCAACAGGCCGTGTCTGGTGATGAAGTTAAAATCCATGAGAATGTCGATTTGTTGCCTAGCCCCGAAGTGACCCTGAACCGACCTCCTTTGAAATCGTCTCAGAGCAGCTTTGAGCTGGGCGGCAACAAATGCGTTTCCGTGGGGGAAGGAGACAGTGGCCACGTTACTCCCATTTCTCCAATGACCCCGTCTGCCCATCCGCTTAGTTGCTCAGGGGTCAACTTCAGCTATCAGGGCACCACCAAGCTGAAGTCTCTGCGCCCGAGCCGCGGATTGGGTCGCTCGCACGAGAGCGTCAGGGGAAGCGAGGGAGAACTTGTCAGTATCGATGAGGGAAAGGGGGAGACAGCCAGGTAGCCATCATGACCAATTCACGATTTACTAGCTTCACGGCACATAGTTTTTGGTAGGGTTGTTGGCGACTGATGAAGAGAGCAGTAGTTCGGAAAAAATGCTCTTGAAAATGTGGTCCATCCGTAATGTTATTGATATATTAAATTTTATCATTTTAAACGTGTAGAAGTGGTTTGTCACTATGACAAACATTTTAACTGTGCACATAATGTACTTAGCAAATAGACGTGTCTGTGATTAGGTAAGGATCTGTTTCGGATTAGATGTGAATGTGATTCACGACGAGATCGAGATGGGAGATTCGTTGCTGCTTTCTGCTTTCCAGCTGTAGACTCTTATTTTATTAATTAAGGAATCTCATTTTTACCTCTCGACAATTTACTCACGGTTTCATGTTTAGACAAGCTGTTATAAATCAAATTTTATAGGTGCTTCTTTGTCTTCTTGTTAGATCTTACTTTGTTCCATCAAACTTCTCACTCAGATATGTTTTCTGCCCCAGTTCAGGAACTGTGGTCGTTTTTATTCAAGTCTAAATTGGTCTTTGTGCCTTGGAAACGTTTGCCTACGTTTTGCTCTTGCTGTGATCTTTGCTGTCCCATGGAATACATGTGAACCCCGTGGGTTAGCAGAAAGGAGTGGTTCTTTACAATATGAGCCCGGAACAACCAGATTCCACTGGCTCAGTTTGACCCAAGGTACATTCGATCACCATTAAATACTCAAATGTCATGTTAATCATTTTTAATCTATTCTCCTTGCAACTGTGTTTTATGATAGGCATATAATTATTACCAAAGCCTAACCAGTTTAAGTGTCAAGATCGTCGTCGGGGCAAGTGTGAGAAAAGGAATTTCAATTTAACTCCATTTGCAATTTGTTAACTGAAGTTTGGAAGTAACAATGGCAGTATTTTCTACCTGAGAAAATTGTTTTACGGCATTTAATAAAACTACTGACATACTGAATTCGCTACTTTAATAATTATCAAGTTATATCTAAAATAGATATTTATGAAAATAAGAAATGCATTAAAATTAAGAAAAGCATCACTCCTTAAAGTGTCAAAAACTCATGAGCTCGTGTTTCCAACAAAGATTCCATCGAATTGACATCTTTGCACCAGCTGTCGAGGCGTCCAACCATCGAAGATATCTGAAATAGAAATGAGAGTTCCTAGTTTAGTGATTTCACCAGATTGTCCTGAATATGAGTCCACTATTTTCCACTCAATTTCTGGTAGGTTAGGTACATAGAAACCTCTTCTTCTCATGGATTAGAGCTTTGGAAAAATTAGCTGCATCAATATTTCATCCATGTCCCATTGAACCGTTTAAATTTATCCAACATTTTGAATCGGCAGCGTAGGTAATAAAATAAATATATGCGAAAAGTGCTCTATAAATACCTACTTGAACATAATATCTATTACTTTCTATTTTAACACGTAAGTCGGCTTGTTTTTGATGTCTTTTTATTGAAGCAAAATGAACAAACCTGTGTTTTGTCCAGCACTCGAGGTAATACCCAAGTCATGACAACCACTTGATCAACCTGATCGATGCAGCCCCGAACAAGACCTTTCGCCATCGCTTTCATGAGAAGCAACTCGACCTCATTCAGTGGTAGATGAGCTTCTCTTGCCACTTCAGCAAAAGTTAACCGGCGATCATTTGCTGCGCGTTTGAATGTCATCTAGAAAATATATTTGATTTCTCATTTCACTCTGGTAGGTAACCCACTGTAAAGAAAAGGATTTAAATATTTTATTAAGGTTATTACTTACTTCCATCAAACAGAGAAGCGATATCTTTTGGCGAAGCTCTCGTTCTTTCGCAACCAAATCGGGAATCTTACTCCAGACAACTCTCATTTGCTCGTATTTTACGATATTCCCTTGATTGAATGCAACAAGAAGATCTTTGACCCATATGTTGTTTCCACGTTGCAATGACTCCAAGATGGGATGAGCCAGCTGGGGACAAAAAAAGGCTACTTTTAGTATCAGATTTACCAAGTTCCCAAATATGTAGTTAGCACCCAGTTTACTTGCCAGCTCTCCGATGTTGTAAACACCATCTCCCAGGAGCGCAGCTAAGCCAAGGAAAAAAGCATGCTCTCGCTGCTTCTCGGGTGAAATGTCGCTCAAATTGACGCATCCGAGGTATCTTAAAGCGGTACGGTAATAATCAGCGTGCTTTCCCAAGGTGCGATAATATGTGCTTGCCAAAAGGTAGTATCGTCCGTGAACTGCGCTCACGCCATCAGAATCTCCGAGGATTTGGTCGACTGCTTCAATGACCGACTGCAAAAAATTCCAGCTTGAGTAACGTTATCTTAAGGAATAGAATTAATACAATTTGGACTTTATCATGGCAAGACCATACATAGACATAGCAAGATCATAGATCAGTCCTCTAATGGTAGACCAGTAGTCGTTCTGAAACTTGCTGGATCTGGGTACTAGAACAGTCTCCGTCAACCTAAAAGTTGACAGTAATCTGTAGGTAATGGGAACATTAAGACTAAATTTTAAATATACCTACTGGAGTAAACCAAGTGTGTTCCACAATGCAAACTAGTTCATAGAATGGTTTTTGTTGTTTTAATAATAGTGTATGCTCAGGCTAGTTCTGGATGTCTACATACACATGACTGCTAAGCCTTATAAAATTCATACTACTGACTGCTGAGCAATTACAAATAGTGCATACAACTGCGTAGCTTAATGGCCAAAGTTCATGTCCAGCTGCAATTATTATTACATATTATTAAATATTTATTGTAATAGAAAATACCCCCACAAGTACAATATAATAAAAAAATAAAACATTCTACCAGCCAAGCATGAAAGCAAGTAAAGATGAAGTCAAATTTTGGTCCCTACTTCATGCACTTACCAAAATCAACTCCTTGTAGCTCAAAATTTGTAACATGTACTATTTGAACTCATTTCGCACAGACTAAATGAGACATGTTAACTATCTTATTGTAGGTAGTAAATTACATCTTATGCCTACCTTGGTTCCTTCCAAATCATTTAACTCAATTAGTAAAATCTGACCAGCAAGTACTTTCAAAAGTGCCACAGCTTCGTTGTTGCTTTTCACTTTCGCCTCCGATTTCTCCAAGAATGCAATTGCTTCACGCTTATCTGCATACTGTACGACAATCACCGCTATCATCTCTACTAACGAGAGGGGATTTATCCTGAAATTACAAAAAACTTGAAGGGCTGGTTTCGTAATATCCAAGTGCCAAGAGGAAAAATAGAATTTAAAAACGTGATTCGTGTGCCAGGCGCATAAATTACACAATGCACGAGGAAAAAGGATGGCGTAGGACTTGACAGTTCTACGCAGAAAGAAAAGTTGTCAAAAAAGTCAAATAGGTAGGTAGGTACTCACTTGTTTTCAAAACTAGCTATAAAATTGGAATAGAGTTGTATCAAATTGTCTCCTGTTTGCAATGTCGGGTGGGTCACAAAATCTCCTAGTTTCAGTGTAAGTTGATGCCATAATCTGGAACAAAAGATGACGATTGATGAGTATGATTTCTAGGTTATGTACGGTGACTTTTCGATTTTGCCTATTTCAGTGTAACCACGGAGCCCATACTTTCTGTTGTAAAGCTCTTCCAGCTCACCCCACTGGGTGGAAACATCTTTATCACTTTGTTCTGCTTGCCTAGTAGCCAAATATGAGGATACGCTTGCACCTGCCGACGCCATTGCATTAGGTGGTAATTTACACGCGTTTTCGCCGAAATACAACAACGACCATTAGAGTCCCTGAAGGACAGAGACTGACAGATCGAGCAAAAGAGTCGAGCGACCGATGTTGGCCGATGAGAATGCTGTTGTGTGATTGGTCGAATATTATGAAAAACTACAGCTGACTCGAGATTGGCAACATTTCAATGGTCTGCTGCAGTGCTGCTGGCTGTTGCTGCTGCTGATTTGATCCTCTTTGACCTAGCGATCGGTGCGTTTTGTGTATATCAATATTATTGTAATAAATGTAAAATATAAGCTATTTATTTTTATGCAGTGGAACAAGTTAAATAAGAAATAACCGTAAGGTTAGAAAGTATCATCATTGGTATCATAATATATTTTCAAAAACAAACAGAAACTATCAAAGCTGAACTAGTGGGAAGTTAGCACGGAGTGCTGGCGCGGAACAGCGCGGAGCAGAACAGAGCGCCAAAGAACATGTAACGGCACCAATAAAATAAACCGGAGTGAAAATGAAGCAGACAAATACATTACCAGTCCACACTAAATTCACGGCTATAATGTTGAACGAGTGCAGCGCCGATGCCGATAATACAAAATTGAAATAAATTAGATAACATATATTTTGTCAAACAAAAACGGGGTAAGGCAGAGCAAGACTTCACTTTCAAATTCCATATTATTCACTGTAATTTTACAACTGTATTGTACGTACTAATGATGCTCCAGCCAGGAAAACCGATTGTAATTTCGATAAAACAATACCAACCTATATATCCTAGCCAGAAAAAAGAAACAAAAGCAATTGGAAATAATAACCCTTGCTTTTTCCCCAACCCCTCGCTCATGTCTGTATAGACGCTTTATACACATAAAAAAAATAACAATTAGAAACAAAAGCGAATGAATGCAGCAAAATTTGAGGGAGGTACCTCCATAAGACTCTCAGGAATGATAGCCACAAAGTCAAACTATATTACCCTGATAGCCCCAAAAGTTTCCCCATCCCCTAACCCTAACCCCAACCCTAACCGCAGCCACTTTGTAAAAAACTTTTAAAAAAACACAATTACCGATACAACTTAATAAGTTATTTGTGAAAAAGTGTTAGGCAAGTACCTCCAAAAAACTCTCAGGGATGATAGCCACAGAGTCAAAATAAAATACCCTGATAGCCTAAAAGGTTTCCCCATCCCCTAACCCCAGCCCGCGGCCACTTGGTAAAGAACTTTTGAAAAACACAATAACCGATACATCTAAATGATTTATTTGTGAAAAAGTGTTGGGGTAGTACCTCAATAAAACTCTCTGAAAAGAAAGCCACAAAGTCAAACATAATAACCCTGATGGCCCTTAAAGTTTCCCCATCCCCTAACTCCAGCCCGTGGCCACTTTGTGGGAAAATATTATAGAAAGCAATATTACGGATACATCTAAATGATTTATTTGTGAAAAAGTGTTGGTGTCGTACCTCGATGAAACTCTCAGGGATGATAGCCACAGGGTCAAACTAAATTACCCTGATAGCCCTAAAAGTTTCCCCATCCCCTAACTCCAGCCCGTGGCCACTTTGTAAGAAAAATTGACTAAAAAACATATTCAGTTACATCTAAATGATTTATTTGTCAAAAAGTGTTAGGGTAGTACCTCGATGAAACTCTCAGGGATGATTGCCACAGGGTCAAACTAAATTACCCTTATAGCCCTAAAAGTTTCCCCATCCCCTAACTCCAGCCCGTGGCCACTTTGTAAAAACAATTGACTAAAAATATATTCAGTTACATCTAAATGATTTATTTGTGAAAAAGTGTTGGGGTACTACCTCGATGAAACTCGCAAAGATGATAGCCACAGAGGCAAACTTAATTACCCTGATAGCCCCAAAAGTTTCCCCATCCCCTACCTCAAGCCCGTGGCCACTTTCTAAAAAAAAATTGTCTAAAAATATATTCGGTTACATCTAAATGATTTATTTGTGAAAAAGTGTTCGGGTAGTACCTCGATGAAACTCTCAGGGATGATAGCCACAGGATCAACCTTTATTACCCTGACAGCCCCAAAAGTTTCCCCATCCCCTAACACCAGCCCGTGGCCACTTTGTTAAAATAATTGACTAAAAATATATTCAGTTACATCTATATGATTTATTTTTGAAAAAGTTTTGGTTGGTACCTCGATGAAACTCTCAGGGATGAAAGCCACAGAGTCAAACTAAATTACCCTGGTAGCCCCAAAAGTTTCCCCATCCCCTAACTCCAGCCCGTGGCCACTTTGTTAGAAAAATTGCCAAAAAATTAAACACAGAAACATCTATATGATTTATTTGTGAAAAAGTGTTGGGGTAGTACCTCGATGAAACTCTCAGGGATGATAGCCAACGGGTCAAACTAAATTACCCTGATAGCCCTTCAAGTTTCCCCATCTCCTAACTCCAGCCCGTGGCCACTTTGTAAGAAAAATTGCCAAAAAATTAAACACAGAAACATCTATATGATTTATTTGTGAAAAAGTGTTGGGGTAGTACCTCGATGAAACTCTCAGGGATGATAGCCACAGGGTCAAACTAAATTACCCTGATAGCCCTAAAAGTTTCCCCATCCCCTAACTCCAGCCCGTGGCCACTTTGTAAGAAAAATTGCCAAAAAATTAAACACAGAAACATCTATATGATTTATTTGTGAAAAAGTGTTGGGGTAGTACCTCGATGAAACTCTCAGGGATGATAGCCACAGGGTCAAACTAAATTACCCTGATAGCCCCAAAAGTTTCCCCATCCCCTAACTCCAGCCCGTGGCCACTTTGTAAAAAAAAAATTGTCTAAAAATATATTCGCTTAAAACTAAATGATTTATTTGTGAAAAAGTGTTGGGGTAGTACCTCGATGAAACTCTCAGGGATGATAGCCAAAGAGTCAAACTTAACTACCCTGATAGCCCCAAAAGTTTCCCCATCCCCTAACTCCAGCCCGTGGCCACTTTGTAAAATAAAATTTGTCTAAAAATATATTCGGTTACATCTAAATGATTTATTTGTGAAAAGTGTTGGGGTAGTACCTCGATGAAACTCTCAGGGATGATAGCCAAAGAGTCAAACTTAACTACCCTGATAGCCCCAAAAGTTTCCCCATCCCCTAACTCCCGTCCGTGGCCACTTTGTGGAAAAATATTATAAAAAGCAATATTACGGTTACATCTATATGATTTATTTGTGAAAAAGTCCTGGGGTAGTACCTCGATGATACTCTCAGGGATGATAGCCACAGAATCAAACTTAATTACCCCGGTAGCCCCAAAAGTTTCCCCATCCCGTAACTCCAGCCCGTGGCCACTTTGTGGGAAAAATTGCCAAAAAATTAAACACGGAAACATCTATATGATTTATTTGTTTAAAAGTGTTTGGGTCGTACCTCGTTAAAACTCTCAGGGATGATAGCCACAGGGTCAAACTAAATTACCCTTATAGCCCCAAAAGTTTCCCCATTCCCCTAACTCCAGCCCGGGGCCACTTTGTAAGAAAAATTTCCAAAATATTATACACGGAACCATCTATATGATTTATTTGTGAAAAAGTGTTGGGGTAGTACCTCGATGAAACTCTCAGGGATGATAGCCACAGGGTCAAACTTAATTACCCTGGTAGCCCCAAAAGTTTCCCCATCCCCTAACTCCAGCCCGTGGCCACTTTGTAAGAAAAATTGCAAAAAAATTAAACACGGAAACTTCTGTATGATTTATTTGTGAAAAAGTGTTGGGGTAGTACCACGATGAAACTCCCAGGGATGATAGCCACAGGGTCAAACTAAATTACCCCGGTAGCCTCAAAAGTTTCCCCATCCCCTAACTCCAGCCCGTGGCCACTTTGAAAGAAAAATTGCAAAAAAATTAAACACGGAAACTTCTGTATGATTTATTTGTGAAAAAGTGTTGGGGTAGTACCTCAATGAAACTCTCAGGGATAATAGCCACAGGGTCAAACTTAATTACCCCGGTAGCCCCAAAAGTTTCCCCATCCCCTAACTCCAGCCCCACTTTGTGGGAAAAATTTCCAAAAAATTAAACACGGAAACATCTATATGATTTATTTGCGAAAACGTGCTGGGGTAGTACCTCGATGAAACTCTCAGGGATGATAGCCACAGGGTCAAACTAAATTATTCTGATAGCCCTAAAAGTTTCCCCATCCCCTAACTCCAGCCCGTGGCCACTTTGTAAGAAAAATTGCAAAAAAATTAAACACGGAAACTTCTGTATAATTTATTTGTGGAAAAGTGTTGGGGTAGTACCTCGATGAAACTCTCAGGGATGATAGCCACAGAATCAAACTTAATTACCCCGGTAGCCCCAAAAGTTTCCCCATCCCGTAACTCCAGCCCGTGGCCACTTTGTGGGAAAAATTTCCAAAAAATTTAACACGGAAACATCTATATGATTTATTTGTGAAAAAGTGTTGGGGTAGTACCTCGTTAAAACTCTCTGATATGATAGCCACAGGGTCAAACTAAATTACCCTTATAGCCCCAAAAGTTTCCCCATCCCCTAACTCCAGCCCGTGGCCACTTTGTAAGAAAAATTGCCAAAATATTATACACGGAACCATCTATATGATTTATTTGTGAAAAAGTGTTGGGGTAGTACCTCGATGAAACTCTCAGGGATGATAGCCACAAGGTCAAACTAAATTACCCCGGTAGCCCAAAAAGTTTCCCCATTCCCTAACTCCAGCCCGTGGCCACTTTGTAAAAAAAATTGTCTAAAAATATATTCGGTTACATCTAAATGATTTATTTGTGAAAAGTGTTGGGGTAGTACCTCGATGAAACTTTTAGGGATGATAGCCAAAGGGTCAAACTTAATTACCCCGGTAGCCCCAAAAGTTTCCCCATCCCCTAACTCCAGCCCGTGGCCACTTTGTGGAAAAATATTATAAAAAGCAATATTACGGTGACATCTCTATGATTTATTTGTGAAAAAGTGTTGGGGTAGTACCTCAATGAAACTCTCAGGGTTGATAGCCACAGAGTCAAACTTAACTACCCTGATAGCCTTAAAAGATTCCCCATCCCCTAACTCCAGCCCGAGGCCACTTTGTGGGAAAATATTATAAAAAGCAATATAACGGTTACAACTATATGATTTATTTGTGAAAAAGTGTTGGGGTAGTACCTCGATGAAACTCTCAGGGATGATAGCCACAGGGTCAAACTAAATTACCCTGATAGCCCTCAAAGTTTCTCCATCCCCTAACTCCAGCCCGTGGCCACTTTGTAAGAAAAATTGCAAAAAAATTAAACACGGAAACTTCTGTATGATTTATTTGTGAAAAAGTGTTGGGGTAGTACCACGATGAAACTCTCAGGGATGATAGCCACAGGGTGAAACTAAATTACCCTGATAGCCCCAAAAGTTTCCCCATCCCCTAACTCCAGCCCGTGGCCACTTTGTGGGAAAAATTGCCTAAAAATAAACACGGAATCATCTATATGATTTATTTGTGAAAAAGTGTTGGGGTAGTACCTCGATGAAACTCTCAGGGATGATAGCCACAGGGTGAAACTAAATTACCCTGATAGCTTCAAAAGTTTCCCCATCCCCTAACTCCAGCCCGAGGCCACTTTTTGGGAAAATATTATAAAAAGCAATATAACGGTTACAACTATATGATTTATTTGTGAAAAAGTGTTGGGGTATTACCTCGATGAAACTCTCAGGGATGATAGCCAACGGGTCAAACTAAATTTCCCTGATAGCCCCAGAAGTTTCCCCATCTCCTAACTCCAGCCCGTGGCCACTTTGTGGGAAAAATTTCCAAAAAATTAAACACGGAAACATCTATATGATTTATTTGCGAAAATGTGTTGGGGTAGTACCTCGATTAAACTCTCTGAGATGATAGCCACAGGGTCAAACTAAATTACCCTGATAGCCCCAAAAGTTTCCCTATCCCCTAACTCCAGCCCGTGGCCACTTTGTGGGAAAAATTTCCAAAAAATTTAACACGGAAACATCTATATGATTTATTTGCGAAAATGTGTTGGGGTAGTACCTCGATGAAACTCCCAGGGATGATAGCCACAGGGTCAAACTAAATTACCCTTATAGCCCCAAAAGTTTCCCCATCCCCTAACTCCAGCCCGTGGCCACTTTGTTTGAAAAATTGCCAAAATATTTAACATGGAAACATCTATATGATTTATTTGTGAAAAAGTGTTGGGGTAGTACCTCGATGAAACTCTCAGGGATGATAGCCACAGGGTCAAACTAAATTACCCTGATAGCCCCAAAAGTTTCCCTATCCCCTAACTCCAGCCCGTGGCCACTTTGTAAAAAAAACTGTCTAAAAATATATTCGGTTAGATCTTAATGATTTATTTGTGAAAAAGTGTTGGGGTAGTACCTCGATGAAACTCTCTGGGATGATAGCCACAGGGTCAAACTAAATTACTCTGATAGCCCCAAAAGTTTCCCCATCCCCTAACTCCAGCCCGTGGCCACTGTGTAAAACCTATTGTTTATCTTGTCTATTAGGACTTGCACCCTACAGAAAGTTGCGAGCTCGTGGTTAAGATTTGCTTAAACTCACGTAATGCCCGTTTATCTACCTATTATTAATCCTTAACTCCGTTTTATGTTGCAACTTTTTTTTTGTGTATAATTTTGGAAAGCAATAAATCTTTGCACCCAGCAATATTAGACTGGCCCCCAGCCCCTACACCCGCATTCCTTTGAATAACCCCGATGGCCCCCTCCCCCCCCCTCCCCCCTCTGCCCTTCTTTAGAGTGCTTGACGCGCCAGTAGTCCACAATCATTTTTTCATTTACAGTACTAAAGCGGCTAGCAGGTGGCGGTCGATACGGTCGATATTTGAGTTACGGTAGTGCTATTTTTTGCTAATAGAGTGCGCGAAATTTCAAGTCTCTAGCACACATCTGGTGCTCATGTAAAATTCAAATGCATGGCGGGATGTCAAAACGCGTATACGCAGGCATAGCAGTGAAATGGTTATGGAGATACCCAGACTGCATATCGAATTGTATTTATGATAGGTGTTATGCAGCATAAAAAATTCAAGAATATCAAGCAATAATATCCCCTCACTTTCACTATTGTAGTTCAATTTTATTTCTCCTAACACAAAATGCAGAAATAAAATGCAGAAAGTCCAGAATAAAACAATGATAAGTATACTTTTGGTTGGCAAAACCACTTATATTGATAAAATAAGGTCTGCACCCTGCAGGATTTCTGATAAGCAGAGAATTCTCCTAAATACATTAACTTTCATTTTTAAAATAACAAATGGCTTTACCCCTATACCTAGGTACCTGATCGAAAAAATACCTAACGTCTTGACAAGTCTTCACATGATTCATGAAACTGAGAAATGAAGGTACTTTGGGCCAACACTACTTTCGGCAACAACACAATTTATTCAAAAGGTTTAAAGTTATATAACAGGCTTTCTAATGAATGTAAAGAAGCAACTAATATATCCGCCATTTCGGGCAATGCACGCTAAAAATTATTAAAAGTATTGCGTGGAGATCCTATCCTCTTTCCGAGCTAAATGCAGGGTTCTGGGATAGAATTAATGAGATGGGATGGAACTTAGGATTAGGTAGGTACTAAGGATATATATTATTTAGCAATTACATATATAAATTATCTCATTGTATTACCTTTATTTAATTATGATGTTACATGTTATTTTATTTAAAAATTCAATTATTTATGTTTAATATTCAAAATATTTATGTTTCGTTTTCATAAAATATCTTAACTGTATGTAACATCTATGTGACTGTGTATGTAACAGTAAATGAGTATGCTCAAAATAGCTCTACAGCTTCAATAAAGATCTACTAGGTACTACTACATCTGCCTCATGCACCACTTCATCTGCATTTAATTAAACAAAGGAAGGTATCGATACAAATATTGAAAAGCAGTTCACATAATATCAGAAATAAAGATAACCAAAAAGAAACTGCCCACCTTTAGCGGTGTAAGAAAGAACCTAGTATGCAGGCAAATTAAGGCTATTTAACTACCTACCAAATTAATATTAAAGACATAAGAGACTGATACCAGTAGGCAAATTATAGGAAGGAAGGCGAAGCTGGAAAAGTGTGGAACCGAACCGGGATAAGAACCCGGGGCCTCCTGCTTGCCGGGCAAGTGCTCTGCCAACTGAGCTCTGTGCTCGATAATATATTGGCCCAAAGAGCTCATGGTTTGTTGAGCACCTGCTCGGCAAGCAGGAGGTTCCAGGTTCATATCCCGGTTTGGTTCCACACTTTTCCCGATTTTCCCTCCTTCCAAACACATTATTATTAACATTATTATTGCGGGGGTGGGGGTGGATGGAATCCCCACTGCATCCTTGGGGCGGCAAATTTCACCCCTTTATTATCACTTTTGTGGGTTCAAGAAGTGCTGCGTCGCAACAAGCCAATATAATAGAAGTAAAATAAAAGATTTTCCAATGACTTCACATCGAAATGCATTATTTATTCCAGTATATTGTAAAGCTGTAAAGAATGATTAATGACAGTGATGAATCTCTGCACGAGCTGCTTTTTCAGGAAGATTACCAATAGAACTTTCTGCAAGGCAAGCTCTAAATTGCGATGGCTGGCCAAGCTTCTGCTAAGCGATTAAGGAACATGCACACAGAGCGTGACAAAATGCAGACTTCTGCCATACACCCCTGGCTCCAATAAATCCCATGAATCTCGGCAGTGACAAGCCAGCCTGCTGACTGTGAGCACAACAGAAGAAATCTGCTTGGAGATTTGGAAACCACAACACAAGGAGTGGAATCTGTGTCATCATTATTAAATAATATATGGGGCTAATGTTTATTGCAATGCCTCATCATTGATAAATCGATTAAAGACTTGAAATATCAGCCTACTCTGACAGGGGCGGATCAAGCCCTGACTTGTAGGGGAGGGGGTGGCAGTATCTTGCAAAGACTTAGGAATATAGTCGTATCGTGAGAAATCTTAACCTACCCCACAGGCCGCAACATATTATCATGACACAGTGGCTGGGGTAGGGGGAAGTTACTGGTCGAGAAATCTGAAGCTATAATCTGATCCTTTCAGATAATATTAGGCTCTGTAACCATGCATGCACCAATCTATTCACAGATATTGCCGACGTAGATGTGTGCTGTAAATGATTCATCACTATCAAATTCATAAAATAATATGTGCTTGGCAGCAGTGTATATCTCAGTAACCGTATTCAGTTAAGTACTTTGTCGCAACTCGCATGTGGTTAATTTGTGCGTTTTTAATCAAATCATCACCTTCCTATAGCCAAATGCAGTGATTATTTCAAGGATCGAGCTTTGTTTGCAATCAATAGTAAGGGTTATTACTTATTTGAACATCGAATCATACGTTATGTCGAAGGTTGGCAGCAATACTATAGAATTACGCGAATTCATCGACGAGCTCACAGCAACGTTCGTATAGTATTCATTCACTTCTATGGTAGTCGCAAGCCGCAACCCTTTGTGTGGCAGCGACGACAAAACAGAGCGAGAGTATAGTGCGAAGAATTTCGCAAGTCTCTTTACTGAGCTGTGAACTCGGGCAACTTCCCTTACTTCGTACTGGATACACTTTCCAGGCCACACCTATGGTCGGATCGCGATGAAACCTATATTTTCGGAAACTTCACACTCCTGAAAACCAATTGGACAATTTTCAATTCGACAAATTCGCCCGTCAATTACTTACAAGCTTTTTAAAACAACCCTGTTTTGCCGGTACATAGAAAGATTTCAATTCCAGCTAAGAAATTACCTTTTACTGGATACACTTTCCAGGCCACCCGGTTTCTGATCGCGACGAAACAAATATCTACGGAATCGTCACACTTTCGACAACCAATTGAATACATAAGAATCTCTAAATATCTCCTGGAAATCCAAAGATGTTAAATTCAATTAAACTCAACAACCATCAAAGAACGACCATGCTAGTATTGTCCTGCAAACTCCCGACTGTGCGCTGTCAATCATTCGATGCTCAGATCATCTTGCCCGGGTCGTGTGGATGTTTTACAAGGTTTTCGCGTGCTAAAAATGTGAGAAATAGGTAGTCGCTACCTGAAATTGACGATCTGATACAAAGAATGAATGGTTTTGGATCAATATTCAATCCAGTTATAGTACACGGTTTAATGTATTTGCTGCAAATATATATAATATATCAGTAGAATTGATATCTGAAATATTTCTTGAACACAAAATGATTCCACGTAATAGACTCAGTGCCGTTTATACCCAGAGTGGTTGTTTCTTTATTGTCCATAGATTATAAAAATAATATATCGCCTAGGTTATAATATATCGCGCTGAGGTTTTAGGGGCGCCGGCCATGTTGTTTTTATTTTTATTTTTTTATAAACACTGTAAATTGCGATGTCTTGTGCATAGTGAATAGCGCATAATATAAGCAACAATACCTCTGAAATCTTAATCTTCGTTTATGTGCCCATGACTTTTATATACCTTGATTCACGCGAGGAATTTGATCGGCGAGAGTTATCCACTCGTGGAAGTGGAACTATTATTCGCTTTTTTCCTGTTGTCAATAATTGTTGGGAAACACATTGAGAATGGAGCACTCCAGTGCGCCTTCGTTAGCGCTGCTAACAAGCTGGGTACGCAGGCACCCTGCGCGTTTTTCGGCGATTTTCTTTATTTGAGCATTTGGAAGTTCCGATAGTAAAACAATGGGCGTTACTAGAGCTGAAAAGAAAACAAAGTCGAAGTGGGCGGATCACTTCGCCAGAAAGTGGCGTTCAGACCCTTTTTTTCCACCGTCTGAGGGTCACATCGTTGAAGTTATCATTTCAATATTTTAATAGGTTGTAAACAAAAGATGTGAAATTGGGTAACCATGGCCCTTTTTTTCGAAAATTTCCCCCCGGAACGCTAGAACCACCCCGAAACTATTCATTTTTGACCTTCTTTAGAGCCATGTACACGAAAGAGCAATAGAAAATTCGAAAAAAGGGCCATGGTTACCCAATTTCACATCTTTTGTCTACCACATACTGAAATGTTGAAATTATTACTTCAACGATGTGACCCTCAAACGGTGGAAAAAATGGGTCTGTTTCAAAATTTTCCATGTTCAATTTTTAACTTTGTACACCCTACGACTGCTTCTCGACAAAATATGAGACGTTGTTGACACTCCGTGCTTCTCGTTAACGCGCTCGCTGGAGTAATGAAAGGAAGGGATTAGCTAATTGTAATTAAACATTTCTATCTTGCATTCGCCTAGATTATTTCTCAGAAAGGATTTAAAAACACGTTTTGGAAGGTGGGTTCCTACTAGACATTGGCTTTTAAAAAGAAGTAAATGTCAAAATTATTGATTTGATCCACTGATTTGATCCAATCAATATAAATGATCATTATAATTATTTATTGAAGCGATAATAGCCGCAAAATAATTTACAGGTTTACACTTCTATAAACCCAATTATTTGTTCAGTCGATCATTCATATAGGTAATCGGTAATAATAGTTAAACGTTTTTACGACATTAAACTGCAATTTTATATAATTTACATTCTGTAACAGTATTGTAACAAGAACAAAGCCGAGTGTGGGTGCGTGTCCAGGACGCCAGTCCCGGAACACTGGACGACTGTCTTTATAGACACAACGCAAGTCCAACCAATTTCTTTGATAGAAAACAGATTTTGTGTGTGTGTGTGTGCGTGTGTGTGTAAAGACGAACACGTATACACCGAGCCCAATGCAGTCGACATTCACTAACGATTTATGGGTCTTTTCCTCAATATTCGTTATGTTCCTCCGCCAGTCGATTACAGCTGTCCGATATTCGTGCATCGTTAAATCGTGAAACAATAGCATGCAATTTTGAATAACTTTCTATTACGAAAATGATAAATACAAAAATAAATTGCCGCAAACTGGACAGAATCGATACAAATATACTTATTGTTTTGGAAAATGAACCCACATGTAGCCGAGAGATTCACGGTATCAAACGCAAGGAAAAGACAATTTGTTGCAATATGTAAGTTCCATACCTCTCTTCCAACTTCCAAGCAAAGATTATTTCTCTACCATTACATGGTCATCGAAACATAAACCGGACATAAGTGGACCACCTTATTATAAATTAGAAAATAAAGAATATGATAGCTGGTATTTAGTAAAAAATTGTGACTATGATGCTGATAATGTGTGATGATAAACAATGTGTGATAAACAATAATGAGATAATGATGCGAGAGCCAGCCGAAAGCATTGCACAGTTGTCATGTCCATGTGGACCACTCTGCTGCCGCAGCTATCCACATAAGTTACAACACGTGACCGCCAGTTCTATAATTTTTGTACTAAAATTCCGTTCGAAAAAACCATGTCAATGATTACTCACAAACACAATCGATTCCATTGACTACCTATTGCTAAATGCATTGATATTATAGATTTTTTTTGAGATTCTTATCTTATTCTCATTAGGAAAACTAGTGAAAACAAGCAGGCAGGCGCATGAACAAATTTCCGTTTAGGAACCGCAAGAATGACGTTAGAAGTTCGATTCAAGCTGCTCCACGATCCATTCGGCATAACAAATGTAATGATGTCAGTTTAAATTAGAAATATATCAATCAATACTCTTTTTGCTGAAAGATATCGCTTTTGCAACTAATATTGTTCCCGGAAAGCAATGCTATCTGAAGCTTAGGAGATTACGAAAGGAGTGTAAGCATTCATGCGATAAAAGTATAAGACCCAAGTAGTTGATTATTTGAGTCAACTCTTCAAAAAATAAACAATCTAAAGTGCTCCGGAACCAGCCAGATCATGCACAGCAGCAAGCACAATGCCTAGGTTATATCAAAATGTTATTATTGTTTACTATATATATTTTGGGTTACTGTAACCTGTAATATAAAGGTGCCAATCAAGTGCCAATCTATGCCAGTCCGTAGTATAATTTCACTTACGAAATCGACGCATCTTTCAAAATTGGTTCCTTAGGCTTTACTGATTAGCATTGGCAGCTTATAGGGGCGCCACGAAAAAAACTGCCTACTAGCGCATATTGTCGAAGTCCGGCCCAGGATAGACTTAATCAGGCGTCATACCGTCGCCATAGCATCGAACAATAAGAAGTACACATGCAATATTATTCGTTACTGGCTAGCAGTTTTAAAATGTTACATAATAATTAATAATAACAATTTCTGGAATTGCTATTCCAGCTAATATCTGGAATTGTCATTTATAAATGAGATTATTAAATGGTTTTCATTTGAAGCATTTCGTAGCGGTCTGCACTTGCTGATAAACATCAACTTGCAATCTCTTCCTTGCGATGATCGATTGAATTTACTTATCGATTCTTTGAATAACTCTTTCAAAGCTCTTGGCAGCATGGTCAACTCGCAAGACTAGCGCTTCCAAGCATTATGGCCCCATGTATTGGGCACCAGATTGACCCCTGGGGCCCATATCAAAATGCCCCCTGGGGCCCATATCAGCCTGTCCCCATCCCCTACTACGTATCGCCATGGGCATCTTACCAGGTGGGTACAGCCCCAAGGATGCAGTGGGGATTCCATCCACCCCCACCCCCGCAATAATAATGTTAATAATAATGTGTTTGGAAGGAGGGAAAATCGGGAAAAGTGTGGAACCAAACGGGATATGAACCTGGAACCTCCTGCTTGCCGAGCAGGTGCTCAACAAACCATGAGCTCTTTGGGCCAATATATTATCGGGCACAGAGCTCAGTTGGCAGAGCACTTGCCCGGCAAGCAGGAGGCCCCGGGTTCTTATCCCGGTTCGGTTCCACACTTTTCCAGCTTCGCCTTCCTTCCTATAATTTGCCTACTGGTATCAGTCTCTTATGTTTTTAATATTAATTTGGTAGTTAGTTAAATAGCCTTAATTTGCCTGCATACTAGGTTCTTTCTTACACCGCTAAAGGTGGGCAGTTTCTTTTTGGTTATCTTTATTTCTGATATTATGTGAACTGCTTTTCAATATTTGTATCGATACCTTCCTTTGTTTAATTAAATGCAGATGAAGTGGTGCATGAGGCAGATGTAGTAGAACCTAGTAGATCTTTATTGAAGCTGTAGAGCTATTTTGAGCATACTCATTTACTGTTACATACACAGTCACATAGATGTTACATACAGTTAAGATATTTTATGAAAACGAAACATAAATATTTTGATTATTAAACATAAATAATTGAATTTTTAAATAAAATAACATGTAACATCATAATTAAATAAAGGTAATACAATGAGATAATTTATATATGTAATTGCTAAATAATATATATCCTTAGTACCTACCTAATCCTAAGTTCCATCCCATCACATTAATTCTATCCCAGAACCCTGCATTTAGCTCGGCAAGAGGATAGGATCTCCACGCAATACTTTTAATAATTTTTAGCGTGCATTGCCCGAAATGGCGGATATATTAGTTGCTTCTTTACATTCATTAGAACGCCTGTTATATAACTTTAAACCTTTTGAATAAATTGTGTTGTTGCCGAAAGTAGTGTAGGCCCAAAGTATCTTCATTTCTCAGTTTCATGAATCATGTGAAGACTTGTCAAGACGTTAGGTATTTTTTCGATCAGGTACCTAGGTATAGGGGTAAAGCCATTTGTTATTTTAAAAATGAAAGTTAATGTATTTAGGAGAATTCTCTGCTTATCAGAAATCCTGCAGGGTGCAGACCTTATTTTATCAAAATAAGTGGTTTTGCCAACCAAAAGCATACTTATCATTGTTTTATTCTGGACTTTCTGCATTTTATTTCTGCATTTTGTGTTAGGAGAAATATAATTGAACTACAATAGTGAAAGTGAGGGGATATTATTGCTTGATATTCTTGAATTTTTTATGCTGCATAACACCTATCATAAATACAATTCGATATGCAGTCTGGGTATCTCCATAACCATTTCACTGCTATGCCTGCGTATACGCGTTTTGACATCCCGCCATGCATTTGAATTTTACATGAGCACCAGATGTGTGCTAGAGACTTGAAATTTCGCGCACTCTATAAGCAAAAAATAGCACTACCATAACTCAAATATCGACCGTATCGACCGCCACCTGCTAGCCGCTTTAGTACTGTAAATGAAAAAATGATTGTGGACTACTGGCGCGTCAAGCACTCTAAAGAAGGGCAGAGGGGAAGGGGGGGGGGGGGGAGGGCATCGGGGTTATTCAAAGGAATGCGGGTGTAGGGGCTGGGGGCCAGTCTAATATTGCTGGGTACAAAGATTTATTGCTTTCCAAAATTATACACAAAAAAAAAGTTGCAACATAAAACGGAGTTAAGGATTAATAATAGGTAGATAAACGGGCATTACGTGAGTTTAAGCTAATCTTAACCACGAGCTCGCAACTTTATGTAGGGTGCAAGTCCTAATAGACAAGATAAACAATAGGTTTTACACAGTGGCCACGGGCTGAAGTTAGGGGATAGGGAAACTTTTGAGGCTACCGGGGTAATTTAGTTTGACCCTGTGGCTATCATCCCTGAGAGTTTCATCGAGGTACTACCCCAACACTTTTTCACAAATAAATCATATAATTGTAACCGTTATATTGCTTTTTATAATATTTTTTCACAAAGTGGCCTCGGGCTGGAGTTAGGGGATGGGGAATCTTTTGGGGCTATCAGGGTAGTTAAGTTTGACTCTGTGGCTATCATCCCTGAGAGTTTCATTGAGGTACTACCCCAACACTTTTTCACAAATAAATCATAGAGATGTCACCGTAATATTGCTTTTTATAATATTTTTCCACAAAGTGACCACGGGCTGGAGTTAGGGAATGGGGAAACTTTTGGGGCTATCAGGGTAATTAAGTTTGTCCCTTTGGCTATTATCCCTGAGAGTTTCATCGAGGTACTACCCCAACACTTTTTCACAAATAAATCATTTAGATGTAACCAAATATAGTTTTAGACAATTTTTTTACAAAGTGGCCACGGGCTGGAGTTAGGGAATGGGGAAACTTTTAAGGCTACCGGGGTAATTAAGTTTTACCCTGTGGCTATCATCCCTGAGAGTTTCATCGAGGTACTACCCCAACACTTTTTCTCAAATAAATCATTTAGATGTAACCAAATATATTTTTAGACAATTTTTCCCACAAAGTGGCCACGAACTGGAATTAGGGGATGGGGAAACTTTTGGGGCTACCGGAATAATTAAGTTTGACCCTGTGACTATCATCCCTGAGAGTTTCATCGAGGTACTACCCCAACACTTTTTCGCAAATAAATCATATAGATGTTTCCGTGTTTAATTTTTTGGAAATTTTTCCCACAAAGTGGCCACGGGCTGGAGTTAGAGGATGGGGAAACTTTTGGGGCTATCAGGGTAATTTAGTTTTACTCTGTGGCTATCATCCCTAAGAGTTTCATCGAGGTACTACCCCAACACTTTTTCACAAATAAATCATACAGAAGTTTCCATGTTTAATTTTTTTGCAATTTTTCTTACAAAGTGGCCACGGGCTGGAGTTAGGGGATAGGGAAACTTTTGAGGCTACCGGGGTAATTAAGTTTGACCCTGTGGCTATCATCCTTGAGAGTTTCATCGAGGTACTACCCCAACACTTTTTCACAAATAAATCATATAGTTGTAAACGTTTTATTGCTTTTTATAAACTTTTTTCACAAAGTGGCCTCGGGCTGGAGTTAGGGGATGGGGAATCTTTTGGGGCTATCAGGGTAGTTAAGTTTGACTCTGTGGCTATCAACCCTGAGAGTTTCATTGAGGTACTACCCCAACACTTTTTTACAAATAAATCATATAGATGTAACCGTTATATTGCTTTTTATAATATTTTTCCACAAAGTGGCTACGGGCTGGAGTTAGGGGATGGGGAAACTTGAAGGGCTATCAGGGTAATTTAGTTTAACCCTGTGGCTATCATCCCTGAGAGTTTAATTGAGGTACTACCCCAACACTTTTTCACAAATAAATCATACAGAAGTTTCCGTGTTTAATTTTTTGGCAATTTTTCCCACAAAGTGGCCACGGGCTGGAGTTAGGGGATGGGGAAACTTTTGGGGCTATCAGGGTAATTTAGTTTCACCCAGTGGCTATCATCCCCAAGAGTTTCATCGAGGTACTACCCCAACACGTTTTCACAAATAAATCATACAGAAGTTTCCGTGTTTAATTTTTTTGCAATTTTTCTTACAAAGTGGCCACGGGCTGGAGTTAGGGGATGGGGAAACTTTTGAGGCTACCGGGGTAATTTAGTTTGACCCTGTGGCTATCATCCCTGAGAGTTTCATCGAGGTACTACCCCAACACTTTTTCACAAATAAATCATACAGAAGTTTCCGTGTTAAATTTTTTTGCAATTTTTCTTAAAAAGTGGCCACGGGCTGGAGTTAGGGGATGGGGAAACTTTTAGGGCTACCGGGGTAATTTAGTTTGACCCTGTGGCTATCATCCCTGAGAGTTTCATCGAAGAACTACCCCAACACTTTTTCACAAATAAATCATATAGTTGTAACCGTTATATTGCTTTTTATAATATTTTTTCACAAAGTGGCCTCGGGCTGGAGTTAGGGGATGGGGAATCTTTTAGGGCTATCAGGGTAGTTAAGTTTGACTCTGTGGCTATCATCCCTGAGAGTTTCATTGAGGTACTACCCCAACACTTTTTCACAAATAAATCATAGAGATTTCACCGTAATATTGCTTTTTTTAATATTTTTCCACAAAGTGACCACGGGCTGGAGTTAGGGAATGGGGAAACTTTTGGGGCTATCAGGGTAATTAAGTTTGTCCCTTTGGCTATTATCCCTGAGAGTTTCATCGAGGTACTACCCCAACTCTTTTTCACAAATAAATCATTTAGATGTAACCGAATATATTTTTAGACAATTTTTTTTACAAAGTGGCCACGGGCTGGAGTTAGGGAATGGGGAAACTTTTAGGGCTACCGGGGTAATTAAGTTTTACCCTGTGGCTATCATCCCTGAGAGTTTCATCGAGGTACTACCCCAACACTTTTTCTCAAATAAATCATTTAGATGTAACCGAATATATTTTTAGACAATTTTTCCCACAAAGTGGCCACGGGCTGGAATTAGGGGATGGGGAAACTTTTGGGGCTACCGGAATAATTTAGTTTGACCCTGTGACTATCATCCCTGAGAGTTTCATCGAGGTACTACCCCAACACTCTTTCGCAAATAAATCATATAGATGTTTCCGTGTTTAATTTTTTTGAAATTTTTCCCACAAAGTGGCCACGGGCTGGAGTTAGGGGATGGGGAAACTTTTAGGGCTACCGGAATAATTTAGTTTGACCCTGTGGCTATCATCCCTGAGAGTTTCATCGAGGTATCACCCCAACACTTTTTCGCAAATAAATCATATAGATGTTTCCGTGTTTAATTTTTTGGAAATTTTTCCCACAAAGTGGCCACGGGCTGGAGTTAGGGGATGGGGAAACTTTTGGGGCTATCAGTGTCATTTAGTTTCACCCAGTGGCTATCATCCCTAAGAGTTTCATCGAGGTACTACCCCAACACTTTTTCACAAATAAATCATACAGAAGTTTCCGTGTTTATTTTTTTTGCAATTTTTCTTACAAAGTGGCCACGGGCTGTAGTTAGGGGATGGGGAAACTTTTGAGGCTACCGGGGTAATTTAGTTTGACCCTGTGGCTATCATCCCTGAGAGTTTCATCGAGGTACTATCCCAACACTTTTTCACAAATAAATCATATAGTTGTAACCGTTATATTGCTTTTTATAATATTTTTTCACAAAGTGGCCTCGGGCTGGAGTTAGGGGATGGGGAATCTTTTAGGGCTATCAGGGTAGTTAAGTTTGACTCTGTGGCTATCATCCCTGAGAGTTTCATTGAGGTACTACCCCAACACTTTTTCACAAATAAATCATAGAGATGTCACCGTAATATTGCTTTTTATAATATTTTTCCACAAAGTGACCACGGGCTGGAGTTAGGGAATGGGGAAACTTTTGGGGCTATCAGGGTAATTAAGTTTGTCCCTTTGGCTATTATCCCTGAGAGTTTCATCGAGGTACTACCCCAACACTTTTTCACAAATAAATCATTTTGATGTAACCGAATATATTTTTAGACAATTTTTTTACAAAGTGGCCACGGGCTGGAGTTAGGGAATGGGGAAACTTTTGGGGCTACCGGGGTAATTAAGTTTTACCCTGTGGCTATCATCCCTGAGAGTTTCATCGAGGTACTACCCCAACACTTTTTCTCAAATAAATCATTTAGATGTAACCGAATATATTTTTAGACAATTTTTTTTACAAAGTGGCCACGGGCTGGAGTGAGGGAATGGGGAAACTTTTGGGGCTACCGGGGTAATTAAGTTTGACCCTGTGGCTATCATCCCTAAAAGTTTCATTGAGGTACTACCCCAACACTTTTTCACAAATAAATCATATAGATGTTTCCGTGTTTAATTTTTTGGCAATTTTTCCCACAAAGTGGCCACGGGCTGGAGTTAGGGGATGGGGAAACTTTTGGGGCTATCAGGGTAATTTAGTTTTACCCTGTGGCTATCATCCCTGAGAGTTTCATCGAGGTACTACCCCAACACTTTTTCACAAATAAATCATACAGAAGTTTCTGTGTTTAATTTTTTTGCAATTTTTCTAACAAAGTGGCCACGGGCTGGAGTAAGGGGATGGGGAAACTTTAAGGGTTATCAAAGTAATTTAGTTTGACCCTGTGGCTATCATCCCTGAGAGTTTCATCGAGGTACTACCCCAACACTTTTTCACAAATAAATCATATAGATGTTTCTGTTTTTAATTTTTTGGCAATTTGTCTTACAAAGTGGCCACGGGCTGGAGTTAGGGGATGGCGAAACCTTTGGGGCTATCAGGGTTATTTAGTTTGACCCTGTGGCTATCATCCCTGAGAGTTTAATCGAGGTACTACCCCAACACTTTTTCACAAATAAATCATATAGAGGTTTCCATGTTTAATATTTTGGCAATTTTTCTTACAAAGTGGCCACGGGCTGGAGTTAGGGGTTGGGGAAACTTTTGGGGCTACCGGGGTAATTTAGTTTGACCCTGTGGCTATCTTCCCTGAGAGTTTCATCGAGGTACTACCCCAACACTTTTTCTCAAATAAATCATACAGAAGTTTCCGTGTTTAATTTTTTTGCAATTTTTCTTACAAAGTGGCCACGGGCTGGAGTTAGGGGATGGGGAAACTTTTGAGGCTACCGGGGTAATTTAGTTTGACCCTGTGGCTATCATCCCTGAGAGTCTCATTGAGGTACTACCCCAACACTTTTTCACAAATAAATCATAGAGATGTAACCGTAATATTGCTTTTTATAATATTTTTCCACATAGTGGCCACGGGCTGGAGTTAGGGAATGGGGAAACTTTTGGGGCTACCGGGGTAATTAAGTTTTACCTTGTGGCTATCATCCCTGAGAGTTTCATCGAGGTACTACCCCAACACTTTTTCTCAAATAAATCATTTAGATGTAACCGATTATATTTTTAGACAATTTTTTTTACAAAGTGGCCACGGGCTGAAGTTAGGGGATGGGGAAACTTTTGGGGCTACCGGGGTAATTTAGTTTGACCTTGTGGCTATCATCTTTGAGAGTTTCATCGTGGTACAACTCCAACACTTTTTCACAAATAAATCATTTAGATGTAACCGAATATATTTTTAGACAATTTTTTTTTACAAAGTGGCCACGGGCTGGAGTTAGGGGATGGGGAAACTTTTCGGGCTACTGGGGTAATTTAGTTTGACCCTGTGGCTATCATCCCTGAGAGTTTCTTCGAGGTACTACCCCAACACTTTTTCACAAATAAATCATATAGATGTAACCGTTATATTGCTTTTTATAATATTTTCCCACAAAGTGGCCACGGGCTGGAGTTAGCGGATGGGGAAACTTTTGGGGCTATCAGGGTAATTAAGTTTGTCCCTGTGGCTATCATCCCTGAGAGTTTCATCGAGGTACTACCCTAACACTTTTTCACAAATAAATCATATAGAGGTTTCCATGTTTAATATTTTGGCAATTTTTCTTACAAAGTGGCCACGGGCTGGAGTTAGGGGTTGGGGAAACTTTTGGGGCTACCGGGGTAATTTAGTTTGACCCTGTGGCTATCATCCCTGAGAGCTTCATCGAGGTACTACCCCAACACTTTTTCGCAAATAAATCATATAGATGTTTCCGTGTTTAATTTTTTGGAAATTTTTCCCTCAAAGTGGCCACGGGCTGGAGTTAGGGGATGGGGAAACTTTTGGGGCTATCAGGGTAATTTAGTTTTACCCTGTGGCTATCATCCCTAAGAGTTTCATCGAGGTACTACCCCAACACGTTTTCACAAATAAATCATACAGAAGTTTCCATGTTTAATTTTTTTGCAATTTTTCTTACAAAGTGGCCACGGGCTGGAGTTAGGGGATAGGGAAACTTTTGAGGCTACCGGGGTAATTTAGTTTGACCCTGTGGCTATCATCCTTGAGAGTTTCATCGAGGTACTACCCCAACACTTTTTCACAAATAAATCATATAGTTGTAACCGTTATATTGCTTTTATAATATTTTTTCACAAAGTGGCCTCGGGCTGGAGTTAGGGGATGGGGAATCTTTTGGGGCTATCAGGGTAGTTAAGTTTGCCTCTGTGGCTATCATCCCTGAGAGTTTCATTGAGGTACTACCCCAACACTTTTTCACAAATAAATCATAGAGATGTCACCGTAATATTGCTTTTTATAATATTTTTCCACAAAGTGGCCACAAGCTGGAGTTAGGGGATGGGGAAACTTTTAGGGCTATCAAAGAAATTTAGTTTGACCCTGTGGCTATCATCCCTGAGAGTTTCATCGAGGTACTACCCCAACACTTTTTCACAAATAAATCATATAGATGATTCTGTGTTTAATTTTTTGGCAATTTTTCTTACAAAGTGGCCACGGGCTGGAGTTAGGAGATGGGGAAACTTTTGGGGCTATCAGGGTAATTTAGTTTGACCCGTTGGCTATCATCCCTGAGAGTTTCATCGAGGTACTACCCCAACACTTTTTCGCAAATAAATCATATAGATGTTTCAGTGTATAATTTTTTGGAAATTTTTCCCACAAAGTGGCCACGGGCTGGAGTTAGGGGATGGGGAAACTTTTGGGGCTATCAGGGTAATTTAGTTTTTCCCTGTGGCTATCATCCCTGAGAGTTTCATCGAGGTACTACCCCAACACTTTTTCACAAATAAATCATACAGAAGTTTCCGTGTTTAATTTTTTTGCAATTTTTCTTACAAAGTGGCCACGGGCTGGAGTTAGGGGATGGGGAAACTTTTGAGGCTACCGGGGTAATTTAGTTTGACCCTGTGGCTATCATCCCTGAGAGTTTCATTGAGGTACTACCCCAACACTTTTTCACAAATAAATCATAGAGATGTAACCGTAATATTGCTTTTTATAATATTTTTCCACATAGTGGCCACGAGCTGGAGTTAGGGGATGGGGAATCTTTTGGGGCTACTGGGGTAATTAAGTTTTACCCTGTGGCTATCATCCCTGAGAGTTTCATCGAGGTACTACCCCAACACTTTTTCTCAAATAAATCATTTAGATGTAACCGATTATATTTTTAGACAATTTTTTTTACAAAGTGGCCACGGGCTGGAGTTAGGGGATGGGGAAACTTTTGGGGCTACCGGGGTAATTTAGTTTGACCTTGTGGCTATCATCTTTGAGAGTTTCATCGTGGTACTACTCCAACACTTTTTCACAAATAAATCATTTAGATGTAACCGAATATATTTTTAGACAATTTTTTTTTACAAAGTGGCCACGGGCTGGAGTTAGGGGATGGGGAAACTTTTGGGGCTACTGGGGTAATTTAGTTTGACCCTGTGGCTATCATCCCTGAGAGTTTCTTCGAGGTACTACCCCAACACTTTTTCACAAATAAATCATATAGATGTAACCGTTATATTGCTTTTTATAATATTTTCCCACAAAGTGGCCACGGGCTGGAGTTAGCGGATGGGGAAACTTTTGGGGCTATCAGGGTAATTAAGTTTGTCCCTGTGGCTATCATCCCTGAGAGTTTCATCGAGGTACTACCCTAACACTTTTTCACAAATAAATCATTTAGATGTAACCGAATATATTTTTAGACAATTTTTTTTTACAAATGGTCACGGGCTGGAGTTAGGGGATGGGGAATATTTTGGGGCTATAAGGGTAATTTAGTTTTACTCTGGGGCTTTTATCCCTGAGAGTGTCATCGAGGTACTTCCCCAACACTTTTTCACAAATAAATCATATAGATATAACCGTATATTTTTTTAGGCATTTTCTTTTTACAAAGTGGCCACGGGCTGGAGTTAGGGGATGGGGAAACTTTTGGGGCTATCAGAGAATTTAGTTTGACCCTTTGGCTTTCCTTCCTGTGTGTTTCATTGAGGGACCACGACCCCCCCCCCCCCCAATTTTGCTGCATTAATTTGGGCATGTTACTGAATGCTTTTATTTTATTTATTAGTTAAGTGCCTACTGACATGCATGTGAGGTTGGGGCAAATATAGGGATTTTCATTTAATCGTGCAGTTGTTTATTTTTACTGGTTGGTATATAGGATGGTATTTTTTAATCGCAACTTGGTAATTATTAGTATAAAACCGTAGTATATAGTGTATATTTTTTGTTTATTGAAAGTGAAGTCCTGCTCTGCCTTTTCCCGTTTTTGTTTTTTAATATTCCATGTTATCTATTTTATATAATATTTGTATTACCGGCAACTGCGCGGCACTGGTTCTACAGTAAATTCATTTGTTCTGTATGGTGTGGTACTGTTTTGTATGCCCCATTTTCAATCCGGGTTATTTTTTTGGTACCGTTACAAATTTCCTAGCGCTACGTTCTGCTCCGCGCTGCTCCGCGCTAGTACTCCGTGCTAAATTCACATTGACCAAAGCTGAATCATCTACACGGATATAGAGGTTAAAGGCATATTTTGCTTTTTAATAAAGGAAAAGAACACTTTAATCGGAAGCAATACGAAGAAATCTTATGATGGCAGGCGAAACGCCTAAACACGATTGGTATCAAACCGAAACACATGTGGTTATCAACATTTTGGCGAAAAATACGAAAGGAGAAGATCTGGAAGTGAAATGCAAAGATAAAAAGGTTTGCAATGTGCTTTCTCATACTCTAGAACCATTGAATTTGAAGGCCTTCAAATTCAATGCTAGAACCTACCTACCTAGATATAAACTATGATGCAAGTTGAGGCTATGGGCAATACTCATGCTGTATTCATGGCTCATGGGCACATGGCTCAACTCATGATAGTCCTCCCTGCCGACGTCATGTTGCTTTGGTCCGACTTCCTCCCCGGTTACTTTCTGGGAATTGGTATACTGAAGTGTGCTGGGTTTTAGCCGAGTTTGGAGGCCTGTCAACTGGCTCCAACAAATTAAAAAAAATTCAACGGATATCCCCGCTGATGCAAAGGATAAAGTGAAAACGATTTTAATGCTAAGTCCGCTACTCGAGCGAAAACACACGGCTTGAAAGGTTTTCTCCTCCTTCCTGTATTTGTCTTTTGTCGTACAGTACATAAGATTATTCGGCTACAGAACTTTACTACTTACCAGCCCTTAAAGGATACGCTTTACATTTGTTTACATTTAGTGCAGCATTAATTCATCATTAAAGTCCTAATCTCATCTGGACACAAGTTCTGCTCAGATTTAAGATTTTTTCCTTGTATAACCCATGGCAGAAGCAAAAAATAAGTTAATAAATATTGCAGGGCACGAAGAGCATAGGGATTAGTTTTTGCCCATAAGTACCTTTCCTTTTACAGCAATTCACTTCACTCTGAAAATATCTGATGTTTTATCATGTTATTTACATCAAGGTTTTGTTAAATTCCCATAACTGAACTTTTTCTTTAACTGACTGTATTCAGCTGCATACCGCTAGAGGAACATAAGGTACGGAAAATTAGCATTAATGATAAACGCGATGAAACTTAAATGGTCTTTAAGAATTTATTTTTCATCATATCTTCTTGATTCATTTTATTTGGAAGCATTTGAAGCACACTTTATTTTCGCGATAAATACCATTTTTGCTAAATAGTCAAGAAATTTGCAAATTCCTGCAAAATACGTGCAAATTTGGTATGAAACCTGAATTTCTTAATGTATTCATGCATTATTACTGCCTATGTATAGACCCATTGACAACAAAATATAATTCTGACGCGTAATGCAGGATCTGCATATTCGCAAAATGCGTTTGAAATGTTTGCGATTTGCAACCAACCCCTGTCAGACATGTGGCGATTTGTTGTAGCTTATCAAGTGGTACATCCCTCAGCAAAAGAACGTAGTAATAAGAAGATAAACAATGTCCTGCTCATTGGATTTCGCCAAAACATTCCTTTGGTTGTTAGAGCGCTTTCTGTGAATTGCTATTGTTGAGGCCCAAATGTACTACAGTCCACAGGTGTAGTACCTGCTGATGTTTGTCAATGGAATTTGCAATATCTATTTTCCCTTTTTTTAGATCCTGGTTACTAAATATGTCTAGTAGACGATTACTTCTGCCAGAGACAAATAGGTCGCCAGGAATCTGTTAATTCGTGTCCCCGGTCCCTAGTGTTTTCTGAAGTTTTGTGTGAGCGACTCAAACATTTTAAAAGTGTGTAATATTAGATTTTATCGTGGAAAAAAGGATAATTGTATAAACACGTCAAATCAGCTGGTCATAAAGATAATACTTTTTAATGTAATGGCTGAAATTACGAAGAAAATAAATGCTTCTCTTTTAATCTTGTTTAAATTACGAAAGCTCGTAATTGGCTATTCATTTTATTATTATGTACACAAATTAGCCTCCCAAAAGTGTTGTCCATTCCGGGATTTGAACCCGGGTCCCCAACTTTCGCGGCTGGTGCTCTAATCCCGGAATGGACAACACTTTTGGGAGGCTAATTTGTGTACATAATAATAAAATAAATGCTTTATTTATAGGTTCATGTGCTAACATTTGGTTACATAAATGCTAAAAATTCCAATGATTAATGCGATTTTTCTCTACCTCGGAACTATATACCCCTAATTTGCCTAATAATAATTGAAGCATGTACATAGGTACCTACCTCACACAACTAGGATTGTTGCTTGGGTTCTCTACCATGCAAGTCACCTGGGCATACAATGCAGTCGATCTGTTCATATTCCAGTTCGGCTGAAAATTTTTCCAAATCGGCTCCCTGTTCATCCACTGGTTACTGGTAGAGCTGACTCTCTCAGCTGACCTTTAGTTAGGTACCTAAACCATTACAATCTCATACTCACTTATCATTGAGACATGTACCCGGCCAAGGAGTCGCCTGGTATCTCTTCTCCTTCAGGGAACTTCTTTTCCGACCCAGAAAGCTATTGATTGGGTACATTTGTAGCTCAGTTGGTGTGAGTGCCATACCAGCAATCAGGATGTTCCGATTCGTTACTTGGGCTGGTTGCACATTATTCCAGCTAGACTACTTTCTAATTGTTTTTTGATAGGAATGATATTGTGGTTGACCCCCAGTGAGATCTAATATGGCAGGTGCCGTCTTGGCTACATCATCTCTTCAATCTCGGTAGTTATTTCATATATTGGTAACATAGGGGGATTTTTTTTAGCTGACTGTGAAGTTCATCTCTGCAGAAGGAGAACCTCAACTCTTCGAGGTGAATCTAGCTCACAATGTGGATGAAAATTTGTGTGTTTTCCGCACTTTTAGTACCAAGGTGAGTTGGTAAAGTACTATGTCCGGTCATTCATTTTTACCTATACTTCAACATTGCCTAAATAAATCTCCTTGTTTTAGATTGAAATAAAGTTGCAGAAATGCGATGGAAATCGATGGAGCAGCCTACAATGCATGGCACAACCAAGCGAAGCTTCTAGCACAGCAGGTTTGCATATTTTTTTGAATGGTGCCTTTGAGAATGTTTCGAATGTGTTATTTAATTTTTATCTAACACACGTTTTTAAATTGAAAATAGATACTGGCCCTCCGAAGTATCCTAGCTCCAGCTCAAAGGCAAAAGATTGGGGAAAAGTCGAGGCTGAGATTGCTAAAGCAGAAGAAGAGAATGCCGGCAAAGGTGACGGTGAGGCAGCACTAAACGAATTGTTCCAGAAGATCTACAGTCAGGGCTCAGATGAAGTGAAGAAGGCCATGAATAAATCTTTTGTAAGTTATTTTTATATCATAAACGTAGGAAAGTTGCACTTCCAGTCAGATGACCGTTAGCTTCGCAGGCGATTTATGTAAATTCCGAATTTTGTTACCGAAAATTCCAGACAATCTACCTAAATTTGAGTCTGCTACACTTATTTCTACTCTAACACGATTCTCTAGTTGAGGCTTATTTATTATGAAGAATGAAGATACTAAAGATTTGTGTGCCACGGAAGGGTTCGATTTGTAGCACATGGATCACATTTTGAGACATTTTAAGGAACTGGAAAGCACGTTTGAAGACACTGTTCTCTCTTCCCCACCTTCACTGACCAGATAATCAAAATTTATTTCCAACTTCCTTTTTTTCCAATCTGGCATGCAAATAGAAATGAGCAAATGTCAAAACAACCATTTAGTAATACTGATAAGTGATAACTCATGAGTTGTGTTCTTTAGTTGGATCCAACTGTACACTTCCATTTCATCATCTGTTACTTTGCCCAAATTGTTGCTTGGAAATTAGCACACTTCCTTTTGTTCCCAACTGTTTTCAAAACAAGAATTATCTCAATGGTTTGTAACTGTCTATAATAGTAAATATTGAAGAATTGACAACCCTGTGTAATCTTGGCGATGCAAAGATATCCACATTTTAGAAAATTACACACATCAATTTTAAGTTTAGGTACTAGCATTGCAATTGTGTCTCAAAGCACTTTTTCATGTAATTTCCGTTCATTTAAAAAATTAGTTGAAAAATTTCGGCTCTGTCCTGAAAATAATAACAATAATCATTTGGTAATGGATATGTTTTTTTGTACAGTCTGAGTCTGGTGGCACCGTTCTGAGCACCAACTGGAGCGAGATAGAGCGAGACAAAACGACGGTCAGAGCACCCGACGGAATGGAATGGAAACAGTGGGACTCGTAAGCAAGATCTGTTTGCATATTGCTCTTCTACCTGGCTGAAGGTGCAGCTGATCAAATGTGATGTACCTACCTATTTCAGACATACCAGTGATCTTACTGCTTTCTTTACTTAATTATAATTTCAACTTTGTTTTCCTTACTCATTTATGTTGATAATTACACTTACAAGCAGAACAGTGATAAAAATATAAGTCAGCCATGCCATATTTTCTCGGACTGTTTACTGTTAATTGTACATAGAAGGAAACTTTCCTAAATAAATGCAGACTTATACCAAAATATAAGTGATTTAGTTTTATTGAATAGTTTACCTGACTTTATTTGTTCAAAAATTGACTTGATAAGGATGAATCAACTGAAAGATATTCACTTCTAAGAGTTATTAAATAAAAATTAGTTATTACTTATTATAGTACTCAATGTCATTTACTTCTAGGACAAGTTAGCTGTTACTCAAAGATGTAAATTGTTGAGCGTAGGGAGCCACTTGTTTGTTTTTTGCTATCACAGTTCAAACGGTGGCTCCAGTGTTGATCAAATTTGCAGGTGTCATTTGCTGGGTTCCCACTGCGACCTGTGATCTTTTCAGACAAATTGACTAGATTGTTTTTAAACTAATCAAACTGTAGAGGAGTAAGTTTTCAGTATTTTTTCACAAAAATGTACAAAGTTATGGTAATGTAATCAATCATTCCTGAAGTTTGCAGGCCTTTCAGAAGATTTGAATCTTGTTCAGTGCTGGGGGGGGGGGGGGGGGGGGATTTGGAGGACTAGTATTTTTGGACTAATGCAAATTTTAAATATGCGAATCTACGCATTTTTCATAGTTGCAGCGACATTTCAGTAAGGTGTTGATTGCTCTATAGACTTTATTTCTCAAAAAAGTAAATGGATCATTGATAAATCTGTCTCTTTCATAGCTCGCATGTTGGTATGTGTGGTGGTGTAGTTGACGGTTGTGCTCTGTTGTGATGGACTTTTTCCTGAGACGGACTTTGGTCGATGTTTCATCGGCGTTGGGGCTGACATCTTCAGGACCCATTGTAAAGTATCTTTGTTTAGGACTATGTTTTCTTCAATCATGGAGGGCCATGTTTTCTGTATTTATCATCCATGTGCCTTGGTGCAGCTGTGCTGATAGTAGCTATGCCTCTGCCAGCCGCATACAGACCCATACAAAGCTGCATGCCCGCGACCCATAAATCGCTAAGTTTGACCACAAATGACTTACGTGAAAAACTTGAGATTGCAATAGTAACTAACTAAAGTAATGCACGCCAAAGACAAATTGTGGAAAACTAAAATAGTTGGAAGGAGACAAACCCCCGTCCCTATTGACATGTTATATTTACTGTAGTCAAGTCAGAAATGTCAGCCCTGACTGCAGGTTGTGGTACCTAAAATGAAAAAAGGAGCTGTAAGAACAATGACAATTGTTTGAATTCAACAAAAAAAAACATTGCCTTCATCACCTTGTATTGCCACGACTCGCCGTTCATGAACTGCCATCTCCTTACGTTTAAAAAATTTGACTCCATTTGAATTTCGAATCTGGCAATCGATGATAGTTTTCGACACAACTTATCGTTAGTGAGGTCATACGGCACAACAAAATGTACGTCAACAAACTTATTGAAGCGGATATGCTGCAAGGGAATTGAAAAAGTTTTTGAAATTATTGTGAAGTATGGTATGAAGGGGCACATTGAAGGGTCTTTTTTTAGCTTCACATGTTGGTAGTTTGGAAAGAGGGCAACAAACCTTTTTTTACCTTCTCACCCATCTCCACGACTTCAGCCTATGCGATGTTTGATGTAATGACCACCTAGGCAATGGACTTGTAGGTATACTTTCAAGTATTTATCAATAATCATCGGAATGCATCTAATATAGGTACAATAATTTATATATTTTAACAATTTCTGTTATTTAATTGCTTACTCCTTTCTTTCCCCGACAAATTTCTGCTAACTCTTCGGCCGTTGGCACAGTGCACGGTTCTTCTAAAACAGGGATGGAACATGGATAAAACAAAGCATTGACCGAGGACTTCTTCGCGCCATCTGCACCAAAATTTTGAATTGGTAATGGATATCGTTCTGCGAATCCTCGCGATCGAAGCGATCGTACCGGCAGCGAGAAAAGTTGGCAACAGAGTTACTGTCAAGACTACTAGCTAGCACAGGCACTAACGTTAGTCGTTACTCATTCGAGAGCTTTGTCTGTTGCACCTTGAGAGTGTAGATGTCGAATATTTCGCTCACGAAAGCTGCGGTTCGCGTGTGATACTAATATTTTAACGAGTAAAACGCAATGTTCTCATAATATCTATGGAAATTAGTTGACTTTCTGCTAGTTGGTTTTCGCTATTGCACATAAATACGGGCTAATTGGTCCGGGTGTTTGGTTTTTGCCTAAAATGGGGGAAGGGTTTTTTTTGTGTGATTACTTGGGTACTATAGGGATGGAATTGGTATAATTTTTGAGCAGCCAGAAATGGACCGAATTGCTGGACTGCCGGTTATATCGTTGGTAATTGCGATTTTTAGTGCGGTTCAGGAATAATGTGCAGCCTGACATGAAACAGGTGAACGTAAAGTGACAGAAGGGTGACGGCTTGTCTGGTCGAAAGCTTCGATCTTTGCATCTATAAATAAAAGGTAAGTTCTGTTTTTTCCTTTCATAGCACGTGTTTGTTTATTGTGTACATGCATTGAAAATACATCCTGGGGGTGGGGGGGTCAAATAATCCGGAGTTTTACTCGTGTTCCGGGGCAACACTCTAGGTTTGTTGTGTTAGTACCAAATTTGAATGCAGTGGTTATCACACCATGCGTATCATTGGATGCAATTTTGAATGAAACACGTCGTCTAGGAGCGTTTCTTTCTTTTCACGTTAACGCGTTCTTTATAAGTTCTCCGGGGTGTAGTTAATTCACGTGGGTCTATAATTACAGTATGAAGTCAGACGTTGACTTCATTGCTAAATAGGTAATCTTTGCATAAATATAAAAGGTTGATGGCATCGAAACACATTGTTTGTGTTCTCAAATTTCCATGGTTTTCCAAAACTGCTCATTGATGCAAATTATTTTCTGCTGCTCTTCTAATACTGTTGTAAGTGTAAATGATGGTCTAGTAAAACTCACCCCAACCGCCCCCAATCCAGCCCGCGAATTTTGACCTCTGACCCACTCCAAACAATAATACAGTATAATCATTCTCCGATACATGATAGCAAGTAAATAAACAAAATGATAACACATCTTGTTATTGAGGGTGATTAGCAGACCATTTCTATGTCTGATTTAACTGATCCTTAGTGTTACAAGAGGGAAATATCGATTTTTATATTCAGGTCATCCCCCATTTCTGGGGTCAACAATTTCCCCCGCTCCCCGGCATTTAATTAGAGGCGACAATAATTCCCCAAAAGCCTCGGCTGGAACCTTTATCCAGACGCGTGGTTAGACCTAAGGTCAACGCTATTCGGGTTTTCTTTTGCATATCTCTGCGCAAACACAAACTATCTAGATGCTGCAACTAAAACCGTGTGACACCACCGCTCCAATTGAATTTGAAATTGATGACATAGTTCTAATTAACTAATGATGTCATATTATATTGTTCCGTTTCTATACACGGAGCACTACAACTTCTCGCGAATTTCTATATAAGAGATTGTAAATATATATAACGCAGCATTTTTTTTAGATGCAATTTAACTGATCAATTGTGACAATTTCAGTCGAGTATCAGATCCTTATAAGCTTTGTTGTTAGAGATTGTTGGACGAATTTCGGCAGTGACCAACAATATATCGACCGAATGGTTCATCTGTTTAGCTCTGGGTACATCGAACATGTACCTATATACGTCATTTATGGTTGATGGTCCTTGGGGGGAAACAGAATTTGAAACTGTAATCTAATTCTCCCCGACACGATACCGAGGTTCGAGTGTCGGGCCAGCGAATTCCGTCCTTTCATTTGATATCCTGGTCGTAAGGCTCACGTCTTTCGCACGTGTCGGGTTTCCTTCCGACTGCAGCGGCAAGTAGACATGGGGTTTGCCTTCAGATATTAGGAGTTGGGTTGGTCAAATGCCAAAGAATGGCCAATGTCATGAAAATGATACAGATACTAGTCATAGTGCCCACCCCTCCTTATCCGGGCACCCAATGATGTTATTTCAGCCCTCTTGTCATTACAACTGTTTTACGCGTCTAGGCGTAGGCCACTGTGGCCGAAGGGCCTCCAAGTTATTTGTAGGTACAACCGATTTTCCATAGACTTATTGTCAGTAAACAGCCAGGGTCAAGTCTTAAGCTAGACCCTGAGCACAGAATGTTCTCTGCCCTAAATAAGCAATGGTGTAGGTATACCTCCAATGTGTTTGGAACGTGCGTGACGGGCAAAAAATTTTGTGCCCGGGACTCTCTTACTTGAACTTGAAATCAAAAATTTGAAATCAAATTGAAAATTGTGCAAATTTTTGAGTCTCAAGCCCAAATAGCTGAGTAAATTTCTACTTTAAGTTAATCAAAACTGGAATTATGGGGCCCCAAAACTCGACAGTAGCTAGGGGGCCCTCTTCCCCTAACGCGCCCCTGGTCTGGCCTCCCTTATCTCCTCACAGTACATAATAAATAGTTAAGTACCACTTTTTTCTTCCTGGTAGCGAAAGATACAACTTCTACGTATAACTTGTTTGCTGATAAGAGAAAAGTGGAATCCAGAGTTTTAATTGTTTTTGTGCTAGGGAAATGTATTTTGATATCACATGGCTATAGCCGCTGTCTCTGTATATTTGCGAGGGAGGGGGGGGGGGGGGGAGGGGTTATTACAGTTCCTGAATGAATAGCATTTCTTCAATTCCGTGTCCGTGCAGTTTGCACGATAGTTGAACTGACTAAAGTAAATTTCGGAAAACTAAGACAAACATGTAAAGGAAGTTGCCAACCTTCCAATTATTATTGGTAAGTTGGAGAGGCTTAACTGAAATGCATTAGTCACTAGTCAGTCCGTCAGAAAGTCAGTCAGTCAGTCAGTCAGTCAGTCAGTCAGTCAGTCAGTCAGTCAGTCAGTCAGTCAGTCAGTCAGTCAGTCAGTCAGTCAGTCAGTCAGTCAGTCAGTCAGTCAGTCAGTCAGTCAGTCAGTCAGTCAGTCAGTCAGTCAGTCAGTCAGTCAGTCCGTCAGTCGGGCATTCGGCACAACGTCCTCCTTACGACGAGTTTCCCAGTATGAGCCCTGCACCCCCGAAGTTGCAGGCAAAGTGCGCACAGACTGCAAGAGCGGGCATGGTTTTCTTCGTTCCAGGATGGTGTAGATTGCACTAGCACTCGGCTGCAGCGGGCTGCCTCTCGAAGTCGACCATGGAAACAGATGACAACGGCGACACTGCGAAGAGAAGACACAAGAGAACGTCGGTGCGCTGCCTGGAAAACACTGACTCACAGAATATCACATTTCAAGAGTTTCCTGAATAGGGGCTCAAATTGGTCAATTACAAAGTGTAGTCACTCAACTATCGAAGCAATATCTGAAGTTACCTCTAACAAGTATCAATTTTTGCAAGTTTACCTAATACCTACGCAATTACCAAGTTTTTCTCCGGTAACAAAAACTTTTAGAGTATACAATTATACCAACTACAAAACGTCTCGAGAAACCTCGAAATTTCAGATTAGAAATGAACTAGAAATTAGAAGAAATTCACATTGGAGATGGAGGGTAAACGGTTCCACTGTCGCCAATGGGCGCTCGCTAAGTTGGCTCATTCGTTGGAACAGCCCAGCGGCACTATGATAGTCGGTGGTGCCGGTGCCGGCAAAACGGCGTTGTGCCGGCACATCGTGCAACCGGCACGGGGCGACGCTCGAGCCAGTGCGCTGCACAATCGACTGCTGGCGTTTCACTTCTGCTGTGCTCACGACGCAGCCACCCTGTCGCCGGCACAGTTCATCTTGAGTCTGGTGGCCCAGTTGATGGTCAATCACAACCGCAACGATGTGTCGCCGAGCTCGCCGGGTGTGGAGAGCTATGCCGAGAAGGTGACCAAGGACGTGGCGGTGTTGACTGCGCTTTTGCCCGACTCGCTCGACAAAGATCCGGACGAGGGGTTCAAGAAGGCAGTGGTCTTCCCCATATGTGAGATCGAGCCACCGGAGCAGACCCTGTTCCTCCTCGTGGACTCGATTGACGAGATGGAGGTGGGCTGCAGCTTGCAAGCAGGTAGGTGCTGATCGGGGTTGGTGACGCCGGGCGGATCGGAGTGGCGGGAAAGCAAATTTGTACGCCTAGAGCGGATTGCACCTTCTACCATTTCCATTAAAAAAGGTCCGAAATATTGCCCTTTTCTCTCAAAACTCAGCATGACGTTCCACAAAAATGCACAATGATATTCCACGAAAATATAAGTTTCTTCCGATACGCCACTTCCGCTTTGGCGATGTCGATATCTCTGTGTAGCTTATGGAAATGTTCTCAACGAAATCTTGGTTCTTGTAGGAAGTAAGACCCCTGAAGGGCCTTCGAAGACCATAGCTGAGCTCCTCTGCAGACACCACAGACTGTTTCCGTACTGGCTGGTCCTCGTGTGCACTGCCAGGAAACAGTCGAAGCAAGTGGCTCGCATGTTCGCTGGGTTCCGCAAGGTGCGTGCTGACAGGGAAACCATGGCAGTGTTGGACATTGTCTGGCGTTCGTCACAGCAACGAGACGAAAGCAATCGATCGAGATCGAATTCTATCGTTAGACCAGTGTCGTTTGTTGTCCGAAGTTATTGCAATTATCTTTCAATTTGGGTTTTAACGAAAATTGCTTTGTAATACTGAGATCACCGTAGGCCAACCGCGAAATGCAACTACAGGAACCTGCATGTTCAAAGTTGCTTCAAAACACTTCATGCTATACCATTTGCTAAATAAATTACGCATTCACAATTGTCTGTGACGAGCGCTGGTTAACCAACTTCGTAGGTGGGTACTGATGAGTTCGGCTGTGATGATCTTTAGCTGCGTACGCGCAGTAAACTTGACGGGCAATGTTTGCTGCAGGTGGCGCTCGACGATCTGCGCAAATCTTCCGTAGCGCGCGACGCGCAGCGCTACATTCTCGCGCGGCTCGACAGGGAGCAAGCTCTGCGCAGCCATGTGTCCAGGGACACTGCCGAGATGTTGAACCAACTCCACGTGAAGGCAGCTGGCTGCTTCCTCTACCTAGAGACTGTGAGTGCCGTTCAAATCTAACTCAACGTCGGACTCTCGTACACCTTTAGACTTTGATCGTTTTTATGCTTGCATCATTGGGTGCTCTCCCGAAAAACGAAATTTATGCAAATACGGGACACCTTTTTAACGGGAAGAAGGTCGTTGCGATTTGAAGAGCCGGTGCGATGCTCTGACTCCGAGCAACGAGAAATGCTATTGGTGGAACCGCTTTGGCCTTCGGAGTTTGACCTTCAGACTTCGCTTTCGTGACTTATCCTACGGCCTTCCGAATCCGAAGATCAAGGGGCTAGTCAGCATGCGAATTCGGCATACGAAGGATGACGTTAGAAGTTTTCTTGTAGTTCATCGCGAAGACAACTAAATGAGGAAATTTGAGTCTTTTGATTGACGTTGTTTAGATAGTGCGCTATTTGTAAACAAAGTCAACTAAGTAGCAACATTGACTAGAGGGAAGTCTCATAGATGGTAGGAAGATAATGCGACTGGAACAATTCATTTAGGATACTTTGTGTCTGACGTCTGAAGTAATGCGATTGGAATATCCCGATCGGATCATTGATTATAGCCTTATAGGCCAGCCCGCCAGCAGTAAAATCAGACGTCTATAAATGAAGGAGCGATAACGATATCAAAACTTGTTCTGGCGGCGGCATCGGAGCAAATACCCTCTCATCGCGTTGTGAGAAAAGCTGTAAGAAGCACAACCACATTGCTTGATTGTTTTCATGTTTGCAGATGCATGCGATGACGTTTTGGTAAACAATGATTTTTTTACAATCGCGCAAGATTATATAGATTAGGGAGTTGGAATTTAGTCGTTCGGAAATAGGACTTTGCAAGGGACAAGACAGGGAAAGGTCGCGAGAGTCCCTAGTCGAATGGGGTTGGCCGGGAATCATATTTCAAAATAGCAGTGCCATGCGACAGGCTTCGGAGGGGAGCTCGCGACCCCTCGTTACTGACCCGTGACCGCTGCCACTAGCAACCCATTCGTAAACCTGTCACCAACTTCGGTTGGAAAATCAATCTCATTGTCAATCTGGGCTGATTGATTAATTAGTGTTTAACGACTCATAAAAAGACGATCAGAGCCGACCCAATGTAAACGAGTGTGTTATTTGGATTTTGTGTGGCCACTGAACTGATTGATAGCCCAGCCAGACGTTTCTTATATAGTCAACCGTATATACTGGCTTAATCGTTCAGTCAACGCAAGTACTGTAATTATTCGGAATCCACTCAGATACTTGTTTAATGTTTGTATTCGAAATCGTAGGTTTACTACTTTATGTCGTTTCCCCAGACTGATTTGCATCCTGTGTCCGTTGTCACGCAAATCTTTGGCTACCCGTGCCCTATCGTTAGCTGTGCCTTGACTGCCTGTCAACTATTCCTTGCATGCTAGGGGCGGACGGAGCATAGAGCCGCAATGACCTTTCCGAAACGAACGCAGCCGAATTGCGCACTGTCAACCACCAAGCATAGTCGTATCCCATGAACGACCAGTACAACCTGTGATTATGTTGTCCAAAGAGCTGAGAGGTTTAAATTCGCGAAAGTCTTTTAGCTAAAAACTAGGTGTATTATCTGATTAGGGCTAGTCAACGCGAATCTTCGATTGAATGCTTGTGCGTACAACGTGGTCTGGCTAGCGGTGCGCTTTTGATGTCTGGAAAGTGAAGTGAGCGGCAGAAAGTTGAGACGCCGTTGTTTGTGTGATGTTCACCAGGTGCTTGACGGGGTGGCCGACAACTTCGTCGTGCTGCGCGAAGTGCGGGAAATCCCTGGCACGCTCAACGGACTGTACCTCTGGTTGTGCCAGCGACTGTTCAACAAGAAGCAGTTCGCGAAGGTCCAGCCGCTGTTGAACGTCATTTTGGCTGCCAGCAGCCCTATAGATGCCGACAAGTTGTTCAGTGCTGTGTCCACGAGTAACACTAGTGAGTTGTTTTCTTTATCTTGTTTCTCTTATTGAGGACTGTGTTATGCTTTTAAAAGCTCATTTAATATTGCAGGATAAGATAATATGAGATGCATGTGCTTTTTCTTTATCTGCAATATAACAGTATTTATGATGTTTATTCACTCAAGCCTTCTATTGGAGATTAACAAAGACTATTGATCCAGTATTGAATCATCGTGTCCATATAGGAAAGCTTTTGAAAACTGCTGCGATTGACAGTTTCTTAGAGTGGCAGGATATAAACACCACTTTAATATTCTGATATAAACCTGAACATCTTGAGTGTTTGCCAAGAACACATAATGTATGTAGTTTAATGATGACTGCACAGATCTCTGCACAGATATGTGCAGACAAGATAAACCAATATAAGCTGAGCACCTGGATACCATGAGCTTGCTAAAACTCCAATTATATCAAGTCTCATCTTATCATCTTATACTCCACTTTATCTGACAGGTAGTGGTTGGGGGTGGGAGACCCCACAAGATACAGTTTTCTTAGAAAACATACAGGCCTTATCACCCCATGCCTTTCCCTGGACATGCAGGGTTTTACATTTTAACACCACTCTGGTCTAGTAGACTCTGGTCTAGTAGAATATTCCATCTACATCTGATCTTGGAATGGAACATAGTGACTGGCTAGCTTTGTAGTGGATTTCTGTGATTTTCTACAAGCTTTTGCCATTGGAAAGAAATGCCTGGAAAATATAGTTATTTTTACACCAATGTCCTTTGGGCTAGTTATTCCCAGATTGTCTTTTTACATGGGAAAGTGTTGGCAATATTTATATTAGTTTAAAATTTCCCGTGTCCTAATGAATCATTTAAGGGACTCAATATGTAGTTATATGTTGTTTTATGGAGACAACAAGTTCATGGATCAGCCAAACAACACTGATCTGTCCCTGGATTTCCATCTGTGCCCCTCCCATTGATCCTATGATCTTCAAATGATTTTCAAAAGTAGATTTTCAACTATACCTGTCTGGGGTAATATTTGAGTACAACCAATCAGGTGGCAGATGGTGAGAACAGACCTTCCTCAAAGTTATGCATTTCCCTTTCCTTGTGGACCAGATTAACCTTTAATTTCTGATTACTTGTAAAAATAATATTGTAACTAAATTATAATTGCCGACTAATGACTAATGAGGTAACCTCAGGAGCAGATACACAACAGGGCCAAGATCCGCTAAAGGGATATTCAATTATCCTAGGAGAATATTTGTGTGCAGCCATTCAGATTGAATGCTCAGTGAATCCCGTTGGCTGTCGCCACAGAGATCGTTATACCCCAATAGGGTTTAGAAAATCCCATCTTTGTAGTCCATGCCCAGAAGTGCAATGGTAACCGCAAGCCCATCTTTGTGGTCCATGCCCAGAAGTGCAATGGTAACCGCAAGCCCATCTTTTCCGTCGGCAGCTTTGTCTCGCGAGGACTTCAACAAAAGGCTTCACCTTGTGCGCCGAGTGCTGGCGCCCGGTCAGCTCGTGCCGCTACACCACAGCTTCGCCGAGTGGCTGCTCGACGTCAAGCATTGCACGAAACGCTTCCTCTGCGACGCCGCGCACGGTCACGCCATGCTGGCTATGAGCGAGACCCTGCGCGCGCGGCAACTCTCAAACTCACAGGTGCGGACGGTTCTGCTCGTTTGTCTACGCTTTGGGAGAAGTTTGTAGCAGAACGCTATAAAAAATTGCGATGGTTGGTTTTTTTAAACACTTGAATGATAATTTAATTCTTTTTGTTTGTTGGTTCCTTTTTTTAAATAAATGAATCTTTGCCTTTGGAGATAGTGCCGGGTTTTCCGATCTGCTTGCCGAGCACGGAAATTGGTGGCAATTATTTTAACCTACGTACTACCAAGTACCTATTATTACGTTTCTACTTGGGGGTTAGCATGACATACTTGGGCGACATTAATTAACCAACATTAAAAAACAAATTGCTTGAACATTCTTAGAGGAGGGGACTCTTCCTTAGAGATACTTTATGTAAACCAACCTGTCGCTATGGGTACACTGCTGGACTTTGAAAGCGTGTCAGTCGAATGTCGTCTATCTGATCAGAAAGTTTTGTCTGAAAAGAGCATAGGCAGGCCAGGTACCGACCACGTGGATGAGGACATGGAGGCAGGGCATGTCATGTTCATTGATCGGTTGCAATCTAGTTTTGTCCAACCAGTTTTATTGTCAGTACCTGCCTCGCAAAACTCACAAATTTGTTCTCTGGCAAGTTTTGTATCAGATTCCACACATCCACACTGGCCTAAAACACCTAATTTTATAGTTAGAAAATAAAATAAAAATGGTAGTTACCTCGTCCAGTCAGGCCGGTGGCAATGCGATGTTAACAAAAGCAATTTTAGAAAAATTAATTAATTCACTTTGTGAACCAACTTTTTTGTAACTACGGAAAAAGTGATGTTATTTATGTGCTTTTCGTACAGAGCAGGAGGCTTTTTAAATTTTCTTCTAGCTTAAAAATTACGGAATCTAGGCCATTAGAATTGCGTGAAATCCATTGCAAATCTCAACAGTGGACTGAACTATCAGCTTGGTCGATTCTCATTTCACGGAGAAAAGCAGTTGCTGATAAGCAAACTGGTTTGTCATTACGAGATTTGGACCCTCTATGCATGTCATCCAGTTCCTCCATGTGCTCATCCACGTGGTCGGTACCTGGCCTACCTATTCTGTTTTGCGTCAAACCTTTCTGAGCGCATAGCCGAAATTCAAATGGCACGCAATTCAAAGTCAAGAGGTGTACCTAACTTATCATAGGCACCTTATCAAAACTAACCCATTGCAATGTATTACTTTCTACTTCATGATTGAAATGCTGCCATGAAACTGTGCAACTATTCTGCTAGCTGTTCTGCTTTTTCCCATCCAGCGCCGTTTCTAAACCAGCCCAACTGCATCCACTAACAACAGGCTAACCGGTGATAATGTGATGTTCCTCTCTACAGATCCACGACTTTGCATTGCACCTCTCACGAGTGCCGCTTCCGAAAGCGTCGGCATCTGGGGAGAGTACCGTCGTTCTCGACAACCAGCTCTTGCTGACCTTGTGGCTCATCGATTCGGGAGCTGCTGTCGAAAGCTGCCTGCTCTCTGACCCACCGCCTGCCATCGACCAACTTCTGCGAGACAGGCTGTCGCTACCCAGAGATCAGAAAGCTGTAAGCTTTGCCAGGCCGGTTTTATCGTTGGACGATCGTTATTCCTCTTGGAAAACAAGCTTAGCAACAGTCCTCGAGATTTGGTTTAATGATAACCATTATTTGCTCAATGACTGCGTTTTAGTATGAGATAACGAAAGTCGTAATTGCTTGATTGTGAAATGCTTTACTAAATAGTAAATACTCTTTCTTATGCATCTTGCTAAACACATTGACTTAAAGTTTTTGCAATACAGTGTGTTACTGTTATTGACCATAGGCTAGATT